>PPHD01003904.1:0-30043 GCA_002909625.1 Bambusicola thoracicus | reverse complement strand
GGCAATGATTAATATAGGCTGATGTCTAGTATGATTGAAGCTGTAGACTATCACTTTCTGGAATTTACGCAGAGCACCACATGGGCCCGTCTGATGACTTCTGAGCTTCTGTTCTAACCTCTGTGCATATGTTTTCTGCCCATGACAATATTGCCACTTTTTGCTAAGCATTGCCTGAGCGTGTTATCATCAGATCACATTTTTTCCCATCTGTAGCACAGGTATGCACACTTTAGAGAGAAGCACATGGTAACTGTGGACAAATACTCATCTTTCCCTGGCAATGATCTTGTAATTTTTACAGTTTATCACAATCAGAGTAGTAGCTGTATGCTTTTGAGTAAAGTCCTTCCGAGGTTCAACATATTCTAACCTGGTCAAATGTTTTCTAAAGCTTTCTCACAAACTTTCTTTCTTTGATTCATGAATACCTCTTTCAAAATCTGACTACTACACAACTGAATACTCAAAAAAATTGAGACTGTACATTAAATGGTGTGAACACTGATGTAGTTTTAATACTACTACAAGCATCTGCAAGTGAAGCAGTCAGACTCTTATTTTAGTACCTGGGCCTGTATTGTTTGTAGAGCAACTCTAGCACATAAGATATTTATGCTAAAAGCATGTAGTCTATAAACATCATTTTATCTTGAAGTCCCCTCTGAAGCTCAAAATTTTGGAAAGTTGCTGGATACCATCATAGAACCTCATTTTCATGATGATATCAAAATAACAGAGCCCCTTCTTCTTTTCTTTTCATAAACACTTATCTCCTGAGTCAGACATAGCATCATTAGAGAAACAGATGGCGCTTAACATATTTAGTAGCACTAAAATGATTTCTGAACTTAAACTGCAAACTTTAAAGTTCCTAAATGGCTTAAAGAAATACAGCTTCCTTTGTTCTCCGTGTGTTTAAAAGTTTTATCATGAGTTGTTCTCTCCTCCTAACAAAATGCTCTCTCCTTTGCAATGTAAGCATTTGTTGTGATCACAGAAGAAATATTCTTCCATACATGGGCACTGAGACACACATTAGGGAAGGTAATCTGACTCAAGATTCATAACAATTCAGGAAAAGGATTTCAGACCTTCAGTAAAGCAAGGCGGGAGAGTAACATTAAAATAATCTGTTCTTTGCGGATGGAAGTTCATCATTCATTTTCCTTTTAAAGTACAGTCACTAAAGTCCTTGTCTGGAAACGCTCCACAGTCAATGGGCCGACCCAAACTCCATATCAGGGCTCCTTCAGCTGCGACTTAACTGAAGGAAACTCATGAATACACAACCTCAAAATCTGTCTCTATGAAAAGAGTTCATCATCTCCTTCTTCAGAAGATTAATAGATATGTAGTCAGAACACCTCCCTTCAGAAGTCTAGGTGTCTTTCTAACATTATCTAAGTATGTTACCCAGTTTCCCTTTGAATACTTTTGTATAGTTGCTCAGTTAGTTTGGAAATATCACTAACTATTCCTTACGCTTGCAAGTCACTTTTCATCCCACTTGACCAAAAAGTAGACACGTCTGCTGTGAAACACAGCAATGCCTTAAATAGAACAAAATACCATGGTGCAACTTAGAAACAGATATTCACCCAAATTTGAAACACAGCAATGCCTTAAGACAACATAACACCATGGTACAAAATAAGAGCAAACATTCACCCAAAATCACAGCAGAGAAATCATACTGGCAAAATGTAAGTACCTACTCTGGATTTAGGTCAAGAAATGAGATTTAACATCCTCTCCCTTTTACCAAGAATGCTACTATCTGTATAAAACAATCCACACAAACAACAGTTATGAATGACTTTGAGAAACTGCCATAAAAATTTACACAGGCACAATGATGACTTGACTTCCCTTTAATTATGATGAATGGTGATAAAAAAGCCTCAGCTATGTGGCATTTATCTCTTGCCCATATTTTTCTTCAGCTGGAAAATCAGCTGGAAAAACACAGCTTCTCAAGGCTGTGGTTTGAATGAATCCTAAATAACAAATACCAGAATTTCTGGTAGAGAACTGAGGGGATTGTCCCTTTGTACTACTCCAATATGAAGAAATTTCCAAATGGCAAGAAGCTTCCTTTGTAACCTGGCATAACAACAGTATAGCGTACTCTGGCTATTCCTACCACCTGCACAGTTGCATAATGTTTGTATCAGCTAGCATTGGTACAAATTAGTCTTGAAAAGCAAATCTGTGTCCTGGTATAGTAGAGCATTTTGGACTTCTCAAACTGAACATTTATGGAGTCTGTTTTTCACCTCCTTTTTACTGACCAGCCATAATGGATAAGCTAAGAGGTAGAGACAGTGGTATCTTCTCAAGAATAGAGAAAACACCAGTATTTGGCAGACAGTTGAGTATTTACTGTCTCTCTCTTGCTGGACTCTCTATGTTGGATGCTCTCACATCTAATTTTTTACAGCAGAAGGTGAGATCATTCCATATAGTATGAGACTGAGACACAGGTGGTAGGAATTGATACACTGATATGTTATTAGGTATTTGGTAAGCTGTGTAAAACCAAATAAATAATCTTTGATATTGTGACAATACACTGTAAGTTTACTATTTCCTCTAGAAAAACTTCTCCAAAAGAAATGAATAGATGTAAGCTGCTTGGCAGAAGTTGGGGGGAAAAGGAACGCACTTACTGAAAATAGTAACATATCAACATTTAAGAAATATTAAATTCTTGGCTAAGATTGTATCATTCCAGATACCTGGAAATGCTTCCTCTGAAGTGGAACCATCCTAGAAATCCATGATAGACATCCCCCAACTGAACAATGCTTCCATTCAGTTACCATTAAAAACCTCACATTTGTGTTTGATTAAAAATGCTTTCTGAAGACATCAGAATTCTGCAAATACATAGCTATTAATCACATGTGTATGTGTACACGTGTCCTTTTGACTGCAGCTGGAGGCTTTCATTGCAAACATAGCATAGGTGGTACAATTAATTTTTCTTAATTATGCTGCTAAAATGGAGAAACTGCACAGGGTCAGGATGAGATCAGAAGGAGATTTGTCATTTACACACCACTGAGTGCAGAAAATCAGGTTTGCAGAATATTTTTTTGTAGTGTTCTTGTCCACAGTGAACAGAAAAGGGATCTCTTACAAGTTACCTCTAAGACAGGCAGAACAACCATTGATAGACAGCTTAGCTCCCTGGTCACTGAGTGCACTTTTTCTCTGTTTATTTCTCACCAGGGTGTTTATTATTAGCCATATGAATCACAACAGAAAAAATGGATCATCTACATTGACAGGTCTGAACAAAGGCTATCAGCCAGTATAGGTCTGAATGCCAATATTCCAGCTACAGTATTCAAGGTAATTGCAATCTGGTGTGAACTTCACTATGTGTGGAACAATTTCTAAGTTAGCTGGAAGCACTGCATTGGTCTAAATCTACAGATGGTCATTTATAGAAGTAAGTCTGCTAAGTTAAACTGCTTGACGTTTTACAGCTCACTTCTCCATCTTTATATCTCACTTCTGTCAACAGTAAGAAAGTTGATACAATTCTGAATGCTGATGTGTCATCCCTTAGAGGCACCTCAGAGATTAGAGTCTCAGATTCCTTCTCTTGATTCACTACATGCCCTCTCTAGCATTGTGGGGACATCATTTTGGCTCACTATGTTTCAGCTTTCTACTCTACAGAGTGTGATACTGCCTTGCCTCACTGTGTACTGTACAACAAAATATCTTCATCTCAGCATTCAGGTGCAGAAGTTGACTGGCCTTGGTGTTACAGAAGCTGAATTAGGCTGAAACTCTGCCCTCTCTAGGAAGAAGTTTGCAAAAGAGACTCCTTATTTACCAAATGGCCTCTGGAGAACCCAGCTTAGTCCCTCAGGCAGGAATTATTTAACTTTGCTCTGATCTCACACTGATGGGATTGGGATGAGAACCAGACTGCTGCAGTATACCTACTTGCTGGGACTGAAAGTAACAGGAGGTGTTTTTTTCCTAAATGGCAGCTATGACTTCCCTCTAACATCAGCATTGTTTTGACTAGTTTTTCTGTTCTGTAGTGACAATAAGGTCCATTATGGTCAATAACAATAGGTGCCAGATCTCAGCATAAATAAATGGAGCTACTATCTGGTCATGCATGACACCTGTAATAAGAGAACACAGATTCACAGTCCCTGGAGACAAGACTTTGTCCTGTTTTCTAAACAAGAGCCAGCATTAAGGAGATTTTACCTGCCACATGACTTGATCTCTGTTTTGGTGCTTTAGGCTAAAATATCTTTCTGGGGAATCATGGAATCATAGAACGGCTTGGACTGGAAGAGACCTTAAAGATCACCCAGGTTCCAACCCCCTGCTGTGGACAGGGCTGCCACTCACCAGCTCAGGCTGCCCAGGGCCCCATCCAGCCTGGCCTTCGACACCTCCAGGGATGGGGCATCCACAAATTCACAGGGTCGCCTGTGTGGCCAAGGCCTCACCACCCACTGAGTAAAGAATTTTCACCTAACATCTACACTAAATCTCCCCTCTTTTAGTTTAAAACCCATTCCCCTTCCTCCTACCACCATCAGACCTTGTAAAAAGTTAATCTCTCATCTATTTATAAGCTCCTTTTCAGTACTGGAAGGATCCTTCTCTTCTCCAAGCTAAACAAGCTCAACTCTCTCAACTTGTCTTAGGAGAGGTGCTCCAGACCTCTGGTAATCTTTGTGACCCTCCTCTGGATCCACTCCAACAGCTCCATGTCCTTCTTGTGCGGAGAGCCCCAGACCTGGACACAGAATTCCAGATCGGGCATCGCAAGGGCAAAGCAAAGGGGGACAATTACCTCCCTCTCCTGGCTGGTCACTCCTCTTTTGATTCACTCCCGGTTACTGTTGGCCTTCCATATGCTGGCTCACGTCAAGCTTAACCACCAGAACTCCCAAGTCCTTCTCTGCAGGCCTGCTCTCAACGAGTTCTCCCAGTCTGTACACATATCTGAGACTGCTGTTACCCAAGTGCAACAACTTGCATTTGACCTTTTCGAATCTCATTAAGTTCTTGTAGGACCAGTTTTCAAGTTTGTCCAGGTCCTTCTGGATGGCATTTTTTCCTTCTACTGTGTCAAATGCACCAGTCAGCTTGGTGTCATCAGCAAACTTGCTGAGCATACACTCAATCCCACTGTCTACATCATTGATAAAGATGTTGAAGAGCACTGGCCCCAGGGCTGACTCTTGGGGGACACTACTTGTCACCACCCTCCTCCTGGACATAGACCGATTGACTACAGCCCTCTGGCTGTATGTAACCATCTAATGAACTCCATATCCACTGAATAGTCTTTCCTTCAAAGCTTTCCAATTTAGAGACGAAAACATGATGTGGGACTATATCAAAGGTCTTGCATATGTTCAGATAGATGACATTAATCTCTCTTCCTTTGTCTACTGAAACTGTCAATCTATTATAGGACACCAGATTTGTCAGGCAAGATCTGACCTTGGTGAAGCTCTGCTGGCTGTCTCAAATCACCTCCTTGTCTTGCATGTACCTTAACATAGCTTTGAGGATCTGATCCATGATCTTCCAGGCACAAAGTTGAGGCTCACCTCAGCCTGTAGTTCCCCGAGTCTTCCTTTCTTTCTTAAAAATAGGAATGATATTTCACTTTTTCTAGTCACCAGGGACTTCACCCAACATCCATGACCTCTGAAATAAGATGGAGTGTGGCTTGCTAATTACATTAGCCAGTTCTTTCAGGTCTGGGATGTGTCTCATTTGCCCCCATAGTCTTGTACACATTCAGTCTTATCAGGCAGTCTTGAACTTGCTCTTTGCTTACATCTCAAGGGATTTTGCTCCCCTGACCCCTGCAAAGGTTTAGGGATGCAAGAGACATGGGAAACCTGACTGCCAGTGAAAACTATGACAAAGACCTTACTGATTATCTCAGCCTCCTCTGCATCTGTTGAAATCACTTATCTTTTCTCATTTATCAGGGGGATACACACTCCTTGGCCTATCTCTTCTGATGGATGTACCCGTAGAACCCCTTCTTAACCCCTTGTTATTTTTCTCATTCCTTGTCAAGTTCAGTTCCATCAGTGCCTTGGCTTTCCTGATCCCATCTCCACATTCTCAGACAGCATCCCTGTTTCTGCCCAGGCCATACATCTCTACTTCCACTGTCTGTACATTTCCTTCTTATCTGCTCAGTTTAACCAGCATGTCCTTTCTCAAGCATGCCACTATCCTGCTGTCTTTGCTTGATTTCTTCTGCTGGGTGTCAGAGAGCTCTTATGCTCTCAGAAAGGAGTTCTTAAAGAGCTGCCAGCTCTGTTCAGTTCCTGTATCCCTAAGGACAGTTTCCCAGGGAATCCCATCCAATAATTCCTTACACAGAGGGAACTTTGTACCCTAAGGTTCAGGGTCCTGGCTCTGCTCTTTGCAAGGCCCATATTCTTCCAGATCACAAACTCAACCACAGCATAGTTGCTACTGCCCAGACTGCTACTATGTTAACCTCTTTAATCATCTCCCCTGCACTGGTGAGCACCAGGTCCAGTAACCCTTCACCTCTCGTTGGTTTGTCTAATATCTGGACGAGGCAGTAGGCTCCAGGAGTCTCCTGGATTGCTTGCAGCTTGCCATGTTGCCTTCCCAGCAGATGCCTTGGTAACTGAAATCCCCCAGTGCATTAATTGCAACATGTATCTTTTGTTTCCAAATGTACTTGGAGACAATTCTTTCTCTCTGAACAAGGCAAAGAATTTCACTATGAACAACTTCAGTACACAAAGGCTAAGGCAATCAGATTCTGTTACTTTTCCCTTTTTTTTTTTTTTTCCTCATGCAAGTCAAAGAAACTGCTCAGCATCAGGATGAAAAGAGGGTATTTCAACATATTTTGAGAAGGTCTGGTGGGCACTGTTTACTGTGAAAGTGCTCTTCCTTTCCAAGCATCCTTAATTACTAAGTCCTTAGAGCTGCAACCTTCAACTGAAGGACAATCTCCTACTAGTAACACCAGGATTTTCGATTTTGTAGTTTTATAATCAGAATTACAACCAAGAGTTGTGGTAGAGGCCAAGGAATGGAAAGTCTATTTATAAATACACTTTAATGCCTATGTTCTTCAGAACTAGGTGAAGACATATTATTGGAGCCAGAGGAGACATGCGTATTCTGCTTGCTTATAGAGATTTTTTTTTTTAAAGGGAAAATAGTCTGGCACATTTTGCAAGTATGTCATTCATTTCAACAGCATCATGGTTCAAAGATAATGTTAGAGGTATATTATCTATTAACATAATAGTTCAGCATCACCAGGCACATACAGGACATCTTTCATCCAGTTAATGGGAGGGGAAGACACAATTCATTAAATTCTGCTGACTTTGCAATTCACACACTCACACTCTTACATTTTGTGCCAAATGTCTTTGAAAACAGCTGATAAACCCAAGCTACAGGAAAAGTTTAATCCATCAGAGAAGGGCAGTTGTCACTGGAAAGCAGCAAGCCACTCATGCTGAATGGACAACTGAAGAAAAATCAAAAGTCTGTCTTGTTCGATGCACAATGCTGGAGAGCAGAAACTTAACAGAAAGTAAGTTAGCTAGTGTACCAAGGCTAGCTTTCTATTTCTTGAATAAATTGCTAATCGATTTTTAATGACTATAGAATTTCACTACTGCCTTTTATAAATGCAAATGATTCAAGTATTCTATAATAAAGTGTATAACCTTTTAGAGAGTGACATTAATCAAGAAGAGCAACGTACTCAATGAAACTAAAGCACAGCAAATTTGGAATTTTGGGGTAAAAATGATTTTTCTTTTTCTTTTTCTTTTTTTCTTCTTTTGCAGTCTACAATGAATTTGTGCAGTTCACTGCCTCAGGAAATTATCTAGCCAAATGCAATAGTTATGGCCAATAGCAAGATCTCCAGCTGAAACCAAATCTTGCTTGTAACCATATTGGAAAATAAAATTGGAGAATATGTGGAGAAAGAGGCAACATAAATAAGAAGAGGCACAGGCAACACTTTGCTGTCTATGAAAATAGCTTCCTGCTTGAAGCCTTCATTTTGAAGTTTCAGATTCTGAGTCTGCTGATGTATTTGGAGCCTGAATGTTGTAAGGCTGCTGTGTAGCTTGTCAATAAAAACGTAAATAAAGCACATTTTTTTTCTTGAGAAATCCCTGCCTCGTCTCTACGTATACCTCAAGTATTTCTATTTGTAGTGTAATGTCTATCTGACTCTACCATTCACGGAAGGAACAAAAGGATCATATTTAACCATCGTATGTCTTTAAAGATGGATCTAGATTTATTGCATTATTATCCTAAGGATTAATATTCCACACTGCAGATCCTTCAGTATTTGAAATCTGATCAGTTGTCTTTGCTTGGTTGGTTTTTTATCTAGTACTCATGTATGTGCATATTTTAAAGCATATGAATAAATCCATTAAAACCAATAGTCAATACTATTGTTACCATTAGAAATAAACTGAAATGCATAAGTGTTCTGCTTGAATGGGATAGGGCACAGGATTGGGAGAAATATATGATAAGGACCACATTTTCTGAAATCTCTTGGAAAAAAGCTCTATAAAATTAGAAGTTTTGCGTACATAGTGACTAAGACATGACAAAATCATTGGTTGAAACAAAAAGATTCAAGCATTTCAGTCTAGACAATCTAGTGCATCATGAGAAGCATTATCATTTATCTTGACAACCTGAAATACTTTCAGCCTTACTGAGTCTTTAAGACAGGTGGTAACGAGTGGGAATTGAAGGTCTTGGAGTTGACTCAAGGCAAAAGGAGAAAGAAGGGGGGGAGGGGTGAAAAAATACAAAACCCAATTCTCAAATAAGCAAAAACACACTAAGAATAGTAATAAAAAAAAAGAAACTAGACTTACTTTTATGGACTTGGGAACAATATAATAAAATTTATTCTAAAGGATATAAAATATAAGCAGACTCCTGATGCTTTTATTCTGGGTAGAATTGCTTTCTAAAAACTGACATCCTAGTAGTCTTCAAGGGACTCTAACCCACAGTTGCTCTTTAGAACTGTCCAGAAATGTTCTATATTTGGTTTCTGGCACTGTCAGATGGATGCAAAGGAGAGATCAGCATGTTAGCTCCAGCCTCAGTCTGATGACACTCAAAGGAAGGAGAAGTACTTGATCATTTTCTCCTGTTAAAAATTATTTGTTTTGACAATTATGTTTATTTTAAGTGCTTACGGGAAAAGCAAATTTTAAGGTCAGTTGTAATCTCCAAGCACTTGTTTTTAAGGCTTTTCTTACTGTCTAACCTCAATCACAGAATTTTGGAAATTTGGTATGCGCATATGGACAGCTAGAACCTTCTATCACAGTATCCTCAAGACAAGGACAAGACAGAGCTGGGGGAAGGCAATTGCACAGGGATCATAAAACAGTGAAAAGAATGCTTTATCCAAGTTACTCTGATATATGGTCACAGTGGGATGAAAACAAAATAAGGTAGGAAAGAGTCATCATACCTGGACAGTGGGAAGAATAATACATAGTCCAAGATTCCCATGTGCACCTTGGTACCTCAGTTCTGTATGCTGTGTAGTGATGGAACGAGAAAACTGAATTTCTACTCTGAACTAGAAATATTAGCAATGTGTTCAGAATTCATTGCTGGAGCTGAGTGGAGCCATTTACTGAGAAAGGACTGCCTTGATGAAGACAACAGAAACATCAAGGGAAGTGACTGATTTGCAATTGAGAACTCCTGAGAAAGAATCAAAGAAACTGCAGCAATGGAAGATGAGTCTAGAAGAAAGAAGAAAGAAGCAGACAGAGTCTGCAGAGGTTGCTTCTTCAACCCTATTAACAAAGCTATGCTGAATCTAATCTATATGTCCTCACCCCAGGACAATCTAATCCAGGAGATCTGATCCAATCTGCTCTGATACATGAGAACAATAATTCCTCATTTATTTTAGAAAAACTTTGGATATGATTATTATTTTCATTGCTGTCTAATTTCCCTGATAAGAAGTGGAAGTATCCAGAACTGACCAAACTTCCCACACAGCTGTATGAAGAAGTGAAAGCAGTGCCAGGCTGAATCTCAGAGCCACAAAAGCACATACTCCTGTAAGAAATATGACCTGGTTGGCTTGAAATCCATAGTGAGACTGTGTAATAGCAGGAATTTTGCAGAATGGCCCTTCCAGGCTGCTGCAATTTGTGCAAGAATGAGACTAGAGAGGAGATCTTTAAACACTGCCTTATAACTGTAGCTGCTAGATGGTAGATAAACTGAAAACATGTAGAATGGACATCTGAGCTTGTCTGGAATTACACAGTCACAATGGAATGGCATTTTGTTGTTATATGAACTCCTATCAATGAAAAAAACATAAAAAACACAAAGAAAACTTTGCTTTTTGTTTCAAATAGTATGCAGGAAGTGTCTTGCTACCGACAGAATTTTCTAAACTTATTTCTTTATAACATCACAGAGTTATGTATTCATCACTCATTAAATATTGGTCCCACCTTTGCATAGATATGTGCCCTTTTGTGGCTGGAAAGTCTGTATAAAGTCTGAGACATATATGTAAAAAGCAATTTTCAATCATCTAGCCCCACATTACCAGTCTAGTATGCTGATATTGAGTCCTTCCACCATGTTTTTTAGCCTCCAGCACATAGCTACTGGACTCCACAGTATTATTTCATTCTTTGATAAGTTTCTATCTTCACATTTCTTCTGTTTATGGTTTGAGTGTACATTGTTTTTTTGCAGTTGGCTGTTCTTTAACAGACTGAGCTATTTATGGGAAATATGAGGTCCCTCACTGAGCCTAAGAAGAGAATTAAAATTTGCATTCAAATACCAGTAGGTCAAAATGTCTGTGGCACACAATGATTGAGCTGAATTTTTTCCATAGCAAGCTATTTCTTCTGAAAATGCTTTCTGATCCCATAGTTATACAGCACAGTACTTCGCGCTTGCAGAAGAGGTAGGGGAAATACTGGCTACAGTGTGCTTGCTGCTGTCTTAAATCTGTAATTTTAAACAGCCTTCACAGAAGTCCACAGTCCAACTTCAACTGATGCTGAAGGTCACTGGCATTTGACTTCACATTTTTCATTTCCAAACAGATAAATGAAGATCAGCTCCCCCTCGATTTGAAGTAAACAACACTGTTGTTTAGTTTTGTTTTCACAGATTTGCAAGATTTAGTAGCACCAGTAATGCTCCAAATAGATGTGGATTACCATAGCAAATCAACTATTCGAGAAGTGGATTTTGCTGATATAACACCAGTACATTAAATGTTGTTAAGACAAGCACCACTGGGACATTTCTGTAGGCAAATACAATAAGGGAGGGAAACCAGAAATAATCAGGAAGCTACCATTTACATCTCTTCCTATCCCACTCTAGCTTTTTTTTATTATTAATATTTTTGGTGGAACATTTCCATTTTTCTGTACAAACTGGAGGGCATTGTGTATCTCTGCAGAGTGTCTGGCAATACAGGGATACCGCACTCCTACTGAAAACATTAGTTATGCAGATAGAGGCAATTAAATTCTGAGTTCCAACAAGTTTCCTGCTTTGCCACCTCACTCTCTTTGCTCCAGGTCTAATATGTAAGAGAGAAGAAAACAAAACATCCAAAAAAGAAACAAAACACAAACAAGCGAACAAAACAACAACCAAACCAAACCAAAATTAGAAAACCACAAAAACAAACAAACTAGATAGGCTGCCCACATTCATGACCAGGCCAATTCATCTCAACTCTCCCGTTTCAACTACATAAACCATTTCCCATAAAACCTATTGCACTGCATGGAAAATATAGGCAGATTCAGGACATTCATGAGCAACCTGGTCTAGTACCAGATCTGGAGGTTGATGGCCCTGTCTGTGGCAGGGGAGTTGGAACCCGATGATCCTTGGGGTTCCTTCCAACCCAAGCCATTGTGTGATTCCATTCAGGAGATGTCTAATAACTGTCATTGAAGTCCTGGGTTTCTGAACTTGCATGAGCAATTCAGATCCCTTTTTGCCAAAGTTATAGTTTTAGACAGACTTCATTGGAGGCAGAGAACTGAACTTATGTTAGTGGAAGATCAAAACTCATCCTTCAGTGTACAGAGTACATGGAGATCTTTGAGGGCAACAATGGACAGAGACACAAGAAACACATTTAAAACATGTCCAGCTCCAGGTTGATTCTAGTGTTTCTGAAACAAAATAGGAGATAGATTGAACAAACTGACCTGGGGATTCCAGAGTATTTCCCCTCTTCTTCATTACTGTTCTAGCAGTGACAGCAGCCTAAAAATAACACTTTGGAACGCAACTTTCATATACCTCTATACAAACTTCCAAAAACAGAACAAATGGAACACTAATGACAAACCAAAATCTCTCCAAATAGGAATGTCTTAGCTTACATTTGCACATGTGCATTTTTGTTTAAAATTTTTCTTTGGCCTATTTTAACTCAAAAGTGAAATATTGCTACTAATCTACTGGTAAGTGATGAAGCAGCTCATATTCTACACAGAGAGCATCAGTTGCTCTCTGAGGTTGTAAATAATCCCCTCTAAATTATTCCCTCGAAAGTGTGGTAGCGTTTTGTTTTTTAAGGGTGGCACAGGTCACCCTTATGCTCTGTCTGCACCGAGACTGTCTGGGCCATTCAGTTTAGCAAGGAAAAAACAGACCATACATTGATCCAGCCAGAGCTCTTATTAAAGTTGCAAGGCCTAAACTGAGCAGGTCTCCAAGGCTTACCACAAATGGACTCTGGTTCTCCAGAGTCCAACTTCTTGATCCATTTTGCTTGTTGATATAGGTGGCTGTCAGACCGTTTTCTCTGACTCATCCCTATGCAGCAACTAACATCAATAGTGACATTATCTTTGCTTTCTTATTGTGCCACTCTTTCAGGATCCTGAGCAGTAGATCTACTTTGAGAAGACTTCTGCCATTGAACTGACTGCAGGATCCTGCTGAAGTCAGATCTCTATCCAGAGATCATCACCCATTAAAGCTTCCCATTCTCTCACGTGGCCGATTACACAAGTAAGTTTGCTTGTTTGGTAAATTTGCGACTTGAAGAAACGGCATGTAGTGGCCTCAAAAAATTATTTTGACTTGTGTGACTTAATTAGGATTTGAATTTAGGCCTCCAGAGGCAAAATCACAGAGCTTTGTGTGTGTTGCCTTGTTCCTATGTGTACAGCCTCTTTTTTTTTTTTTTTTTTTTTTTTTTTCCCCCTTTAAAAGGAAAAGGTTGATCTTTGAAAAAGTCATCCAAAAGCCCAAAGGCTATTTAGCCACTGGGCTCATAGCTCTTTCATTAAAGCTACTGCAGCAGTTGCATCTCTTACCGCTGCTTAGCTATTTAAAAACCTTTTCATCTTTTAAAGGCTTTGGAAATTCACTCCAAAAGAATAAAATGCTGATTTCAGGGTTGGAAATATCCCCTGGGATGGTAGGTTTCCAAATCTAAAGATTTCATTTCACCCTAGAATTCCAGGCTTTCCCTTCCTGTCTCTGTTTATTTTGTACTTACATTTGCATGGTTGATTATCCAGAAAGGATTTTCTGCCTGTTTTATTGTACTGCAATTTTATAACTGCTTCTATTTACCTCAGTGCAGACTGATAGCAAATTCTACAAGTATATCAGAAGAGCACCAATTGCTGTATGCACAAGGCTACACAAGCACATATTGTTCATTGATTTATATTGTCAATAAAAGTCCTTAAAAATAAAGATAATGAAAAGTGCTATTGAGAGCTGTACATAATCTCTACCATCTTTACTAAGATGGTGGGACTGTTTTTATTTATTTATTTATTTATTTATTTGCAACTTTGAGTATCCTACATTATTTTGTAGCTAGTATCCCAATCTATTATATTCCTAGGAATTCATTCTGTATTTTAGATGACGAATCCAGCTTCTGGTTGTGAAATCACACCCAAAAGTCTCAAACAAAATGTTTTATATCTGGACCTCACAGTGTCTGATAGGCATGCTACCCATTCACTACAGGTTCACTGAAGAAACCACTATAGGGAAACCTGAATGAGGTGCAGCTGTGTGTAAGCAGTCAAGGCCACCCCTTCTCTTTTTTTTTTTTTTTTTTTGAGAGTCTTAGCAGAAATACTATGTGAATAAGATGAACACAATGTCCAGGTCTGACTCCTTCTAAATATGCTTTAAAAAGTGGGGGTGTTCTGCAATGATGAGCCCTCTGATTGAGCCCCCAGATTTTCATTTTATAATTCTTGTCACTTTCTATCTTCAGAGAGATGTCCCAAACATTTTTAGGTCTCCAGTCTGAGTGCAGTTTATCTGTTAGAAGACAATAGTTCTAAAGGAAGCCACAAGAGCAGGTAAACAAGATATGACAGCATGACCACACATCAGAGCATCTGCAATTTCTGTGCAGGCATAAATCCCACATAAATCAGTGAAGAAAGTCAATATTAGTGGACAAATTCTCTGCACAGGCAGGAAAGATCTTATTATTTGCAGTGAAACTGGGGAATGACTGGTTGTTTTGTCTTATGTCTTGAAGACAAGATGCTGAAACAAAACCAAACTCAAACATAAGAATTACAAATGGTCAGTTCTCAGCCACCACTGTTCTGACCTTGGACAATTTCTCCAGTCTTTTTCTTTCCTGGGGACCAAATAATGAACCAGTCTATTATTTGTGAATCTGCCTGGTGGATCTAGGTCCAAACTTAATGCCTCTGAAGACAATTTTTTCAGCAGACAATGATCACCAGTTCTTGAAAAACTGGTAGTAGGGCCCAAGCAGTGCACCCACAAACAGAGGCACTCAAAAACCTAGGTCACTTAGAAGTGTCCAGTAGCTTAGCTCTTAATTTTATGGCTCTGGGATAAAAGAATAGAGACAAGGAAGGTCTCTGTGGTGATTAGACATCAGCAATTAGGAAACAGTCTAAGATAGAACAAAACAAGAAAGAACAGAGAAAGGGCAACAGAATGACAGGGCTGTTAAAGAAGTCCTTCCTACGCAGGAGCATTGGGCAGGGGGTCTCCACTAACACCACCCATAACCATCCCATGAAAAAGCTTATTTTCAATAGAGAGTTTCTCTTCATATGGAGGAATAGGACTGAGAAGCCCAAAGTTGAGGCCTGAAGGGCTCAGGAAATCTTCATTTTACATAATTAGTATGCCTTTGCATAAAGCAAAAGTTCAACAGTAGGTTTCTGTGGCAAGTGGCAAACAGCAAGTCACTGCTGTTACGCTCAAGGCAGCAGTACAGGCAACCATGACAGAAAAAGGAGAACAGATTCAAGTCAGCATTCATGCCAATTGAGCAAGGACTGTACTTTTCCAGGGCATTAATACTGTGGCCCTTCAGTGCTAAGGACTGTACTTTTCCAGGGCATTAATACTGTGGCCCTTCAGTGCTCTGAACTGTGGGCCCTCTCCCCTTACCCACCACTGTTACAGCAGATGGAGAAGAAAAAACTCTGCAGTCCCAGAATTGGGTTGCTCATACTTGCGTGCTTATTCTTTGTTAATTTTTCACATCCATGCCAAACACTGCCAAAAAGATGATTAAAAAACCTCAACCCCACAACAATAAAAGCCCATCACTTTCTTGGAGGGATGGGGGTGGATGGGGAATAAACACCACGGAAACATGTAGACACATATATTCTTAGAATCAGATCATTCTCTTGTGTGGACAGCCTTACTAAATCAAGTCTAAGTGCTACAAGAATAAAGGATTATAAGGAAAAACACAGCTGGTGAAAATTGGGGGTTACAACTCTGCATTTAATGTCTTCCACTTTGTGGCAATATCACTGCATTTCTCACATCTTCCTCATTGAATGCAACAGGCTGTGGAGGGATGAGAAAAGCTCACAAGATGTTTCAGTGCTGTCAGCAAAGTAAATTATACTTGTTGTTCTGTTTGTTCCCTATTTTAATTTCATGACACGGATTGTAAGGCTGATTGTGAGCTCCAGTTTCAAGCTCCATTTAGTGACTCTTTGAAGTATTATCTCACAGATTCAGAGATGGAAGGCTTTTCCAGGACAGTCTGTCTAACCCACTGCATCTAATGTCCATGCTGTTCTTGGGGATGCGATGCTTCTAAACATTTTGACTGATTCAGTCTCACTACTCTGTGGTGGCACTAAAGTCTTTTCTTTCCCACAGGCTGGGGAAGTCTACCAATTACTCAGTTAAATTTGAAGAGGTCAATCTGCTATGTGCCAGTTCAGGCATCTCTTCCAGTGACAAGTTAGTGCCCTGGATCTGATCCAGAGTTGGCCTTAGGCCATTTATAATAATACAGTCTTTAGTTTTCAGTCAGAGACTTCAGGTAAACTGTCCCTGGAGGCACTGCATACTATTTTCAGAGATTCAACGAAGTCTTCTAATGCATTGTCCAAATGACATGGGACAAAGCCAATATTCTAGAAATGATGGCAGGCTCAAGGTTGCTCATTATTAATAATTAAGTAGAGAAAGTAGAACTACTCCATCCTAGAATTCAAGCTGCAATGGCCAAGCTGTGTGCAGAACAACCCAGGGCGAGGTTCTCCATTACCCAGCAATATGAACAGCTCAATGCAACAATATTCCCTTGTGTTTTGCACTTGCTCTGTATCCTGTTTCATTTATGTATATGATCATGTAATTGCAAGGGAGTGGAGAGACCAGGCACTTAGGACTGAGGTGGCAGTGGACAGTTTTGCATGCAGAAAGTAGATTTCACATGAAGAGGAAAGCCTTTCTCGAGACATGGCATGGTCCAAACTGTATTTAATTCATAAGTGAAACTTCCCCTGAAGGACAGTAACAAACTGATCAAAAATAATTAAAAGAAAGTCCCATTAGGGAAAGGTAAAAGAACAGAATCTGCTCAGATTTAAAAAAAAAATGATTAAGGGGACCCAACAAATGCCTACAAATTCCTAAATAGGCTGTTACAAACTGTACAGGGATTAATTTCCCTTCTTAGTCAACAAGACAATAAGGAATAAGGGACTGCAGCAGAGGCTGATTACTAAATACCAAATGACTCTGTGTGTAACATTTGGATTTGCATCTGCTGCTGAAAGTTCCCAAGACTGAACGGTCTTCAAAAATGGATGCTGGTGTCCTCACAAGGGAGCACGCTGCCAAGGATGGCTGATCATACATTAAGAAGGGTCTTGAGAATAATTTCTCCAATACATTGGAAAAATTATGTGTAGAAGTGACTGTGAAGCTCAAATAATTCTATGACCTGACTGCGTGAGACAAAGCTACATAGCAGTTAAGTGTGACAAAGCAAACCTGGGAAGGTTGAGGAAGTGTATGAGATAAAATCCTACAAGCACTTAGCACTCCCTTCAACAGAGATCATTCTTTCAGGATAAAGCAAACAAGTTTGCTTTGCAAAGATTTGCATCCTATCCAACATACTAATTTTATATTAAAAAATTGTCTCTATGTAAGTAACCCTGACACTACAGCAGTATCAAACTGTTTTTCCCTAGCATTTTTCTTTCACATTTCAAAAGAAGTCAATCTATTCACACCTCTTATCTGCTGAATGAGAGAGAAGACTGGAAAGCATATTGATCTCATTGATGTCAAGTCCTTCTAGGGAATACAAGTTCATTGCTTTCCTGTCTCTGATTATCTCTTTGTGAGTTTGTGAATCAGGTTGGGAAATAGTACTCCATGAGAGATGAGACAGGCTTCACTACAAATGTGAAAGTTGAAGGAGACATGAAGGAAAGCATGAAGAAGGAAGCAAGAAACTGAAGGTAAAAACTGGAAAGCCACTTCAGTGGAGTAAGAGTCCAGGGTTTGTGGAAAGTCACAGCTTTCTAGTTTTTAAACATGCAGGTTTAACCTTGAAAAGTGTGGTATAAGACACACTTGAGTTTCACGACATTAATAGTTTTATTTTCCAGGGCAACATGCTGAAACATGCTAAGCTCCCACCTCTCAAACCAATGAAATTGCTCGACTGACTAAACATTTCCAGCCAAGTAAGTCAGCCCAGAGCCTTATCTGTTCTGCTGAGTTTCAGGTCAAGGTATTGTTTGAGATTTAAGGAGAGAGCGAAGAAAACCTTAAATCAACATGTATGTCCTTGGAAGACCAGCACAACAGATACAAAGGCCCTAAACAGCCATCTATCTATCTAGTCTTCATGTATGTATGACTGCATGTGGAACATCTAGACCGTATAATGAAGATTTAACAGAGTAGAAGGTGAGAACTTGACCTTTTGAAATTAATTGGAAATTTGCCATTGAACTCAGCAGGATTGGAACCAGAACTTGGTATCTCCACTGAATTTCTGAGGAGCTAAAAACCTAACAGTCAGCTCAAACTTTGAATGCTTAGCACTTTCAAAAATAATCCATTAGCTTACATCATTAAGTTTAAGGAATGACTTCTGAAAAGCATCACCTATTAACTTCAGCCACGAAAATTGTCTTAATTGCAGAGAAGCAGACAACCCTTTCTTATTCCCAATCTCTCTCTCAGGATGCAGTTAGAGAGTGGAGATGTTTAAGTCTAGATTTCTTATTTTCATTAAGTGTGCAGAAATATCTCCTAATAAAGCAAGTTTAATCTCTATGACCTCACTGTAGATGCAAGGGATCTTTCAAAATGTTATCAACTAGAGAACAGCCTATCTCTGCTCTCTTGAGATGCAGCCTCCAATGGGTTGTTAACCCCTAGTCCGTTTGGCCGAAAAATGCAAAGTTTGGGAAGCAGTTATGTATGAGTCAGGCTTCACTAAGGAAATGGTGGCTTGCACGAAGTTTAAGAATGCATATTTACATCCTGTGCTAATAACTACATTTTTTTAATTCACTCTCAAATTGAAATGTTGCATCTTTTCTATTCTTTACCATCCAGAAGTACTATTTCTATTTATCTGGGTAGCTTAAGCTGGGATTCCTTTTCCATGGACTATACAACTTCCTGTATAAAACATACCAGAAATAGACTGAAACATCCACATGTGATACTGCAGTGTGAATGTATAGATATAGTTTCTACATATGAATATTAAATCCACAGTACTTCTCACAGGTGTGCCCTGTAGTAACTTTCCAACTAAAATTTGCCCCCATCTCCCATTTGCTGAAAGAAATACTCATCGCATCTCAGATGTCTACTCCATTGTACAGCAAACGCTGGTCAGTGATGACTTCTATCTGCTTTGCCATTATAAAACAAAGAGCCAAAACCTGACATGTGATGGCAGTGCTCTTAGGATTGGTTACATCAGCTGAAGTGAGTGCGTCTGTCATTTCAGGTGCTCAGGTGTTTACTCAGACTTGGTACATCACAGCCTTTAAGCATAGGTGATATGGTGGGGTTTTCTTGTTCTTCTTATTTTTTTTACATATTAAACTTACTCCTTCTCAGTTACCAAAATTATGACTGAAGTGCTAACTATTTTGCAGTGTTGTTTAGGAATGACTATGAACTGAAGATAGCAAATATTACTTTTGCTTCTAAAGCAACTGTTCTATCAAAGCCATAGCCTAAAAGTCTAACTATGCAGATGCCCCTAAAAATAATGACCATCAGTCTGTATTAATTTCAGTTCTCAGTTTGCCATTCTATCTCTTAAGGAAAAAGAACTCAGGAATTCAGTGAAAAAGCTGGCTGAATGTCAAACAAAAGTCAACAGCTATTATCCAGGCTGTTGCAGGGACGCCATAAAAAAGTCAAGCCATCTGCAGCAGTCATGGTGGAAAAACATTCAGCAGTGAGTATATGCTCTTGGCTTCTGATATTAGATAACTAATAACTGAGTTCTGAAAGATTCACATCCAGTCATGCAAATGACATATAGAATCAAAATTGCAGGGATTGGCAAGGTCTTTTGTAAAATGTGCCTTCAAAGAAAATTATGATATCTTGTGGACAGCTTTCACAGCACTAAATGGCATGCACTGCCAAAGCTATTTTCGTGTTTATTTCTGATATCTTTTACTCTCTGTTTCCCCTGAACTTCCTATAAATCCTCTCAATTACACAAAGACAGATGGTGCTAGGAGATCAGTGGAACGTGAACTTAATGTGATAAAAAGACAGGTATATTATATATAGCCATAGTTGAGCAGTAGAATAGTTTTGCCCAGTTCCTTCTGTTCTTCTTTATTATTTTATTAATTTATACACTCTCTTCAAGTAAAGCCAATTTCTGTGTTCTGTGATTCGGACTCTCCTTGTGGTTTGATCTCTGCCCTTTATCTCAGGCATTAAAGGAAGCTAGAGTCACAGTTCTAATCTAAATTTAAGAGGATAAAGGACAACTGTTAGCCGTTCCACACAAAGAATATCTATTGCAGATAAGCTAAATCTTCAAAGTAAAATCTTGTAAACCCTATCTCATTGCTGGGTAGAATACAGCTTTAGGCTCTTGTTTAAGAGAGAAGCTAATGTTGATTAACGGTGAAAGCCTGCTTCAGTCCAGATTGTCCTTTCCTATGTTTTGGGTCTTCTCAGGTTAAATTCCATCATGCACTGGAATTTCTACCATCTTGGAGAACCAAGTGTCATAACATTCCAGCTGTCAAAAAATAGCCTAGGTTAGCCCTGTGCAGTCAGGAGTGAACTGTGTGTGAATTAAATGCCTGGACCAGAAAGTATTTGTGCAAAAGTTGATTCCAAGAGCTGAATCTAGTCATGTTTATATCTGGTTTACAATTGCAGGCCAAATCTGATTTTAACTCCTACAGCCTAATTGTGTTTCCACTGAATCCTCCAACACATTAGGAATCACAAGGTAGAAACTAAAGGCATTGAGAGTTTCAGAGTTAGGGTAAAGGAAAAGATGAGATTTCATTTAAAATTCTACATTTAGATTAAAGATTATAATTGTTGTTGTTAAACATATAACCGAGATTTACACAAGTATCAAAGTTAGGAGAGAATGAAGAATTAGTATTAGGATAAAAGTTATAATCAGGAGTCGTGCTGGCATGAAGAGGGGTTTGTGAGATCTGTGAGCTGATCAGTCTAGTGCCTTTGTTGCATTAATGCCAAGGATATAACATCTAGTTGTATATTGCAAATCTGGAGATGCATGGGATAGTTACCCCAGCAAAGAGAGTCATTATATGACATTCTGGTCAACAAAGGTACATTGCAAATCTTCAAAGCAAATAAGCCACATGCCAGCTAGTAAGCCTTGTGCCATCTTTCAACGTTATAACATCAGTTTAAAATCAATTTTTACATTTGATTTAACTGTACCATCGAAACCCTCCCATTTCATCCACAGTCTGAGTTAATTAAAGCTCCATACTGGCAACCAAGTGTTCACTATTAAGAACAAGCAAGCTCAAGCTAATGCCCAAAGTTTCAAAACATGGGCAGGCCTTTCAGTTATCATTTTCGGATACGTACCCAGTAGAGTACATCTGTCCAACCCTCCATTGTGATGCACTGAAACACTGTCAGCATGGCAAAAGCAAAATTGTCAAAGTTCGTAATGCCGTGCTTGGGTCCCTCCCAGCCTGCCTTGCACTCGGTTCCATTCTGGCACTGCCGCCCATGTGCGGACTGGGGGGCACAGGGAGATGGGTCATCTTCTGCCGGCGTATCTTAAGGAGAGGAGGGAGAAAACAGAGATGAAGAGAATTAATTGTTGTTTGACACAGCGATAAGCAAGTGAAGGGTAGCTGATTTTAACAAGTATATTTTGCAATGAATTTGACAGATTTCTCTTAAAATACACAAGAAACTCTTAATTTCAATCAATGGGCTCTTTTGTTGTGCTTCTCTTTCTAAGCTGTCAAATTTTACAGTCAAAACTAAAATGTACTTTAAAAATTGTTGTTATTATTATTATTAAACAGTTATCCTCCTAGGAGAAAGAAATAACATCTTTCAATATGAGAGGAAACATTACTTCAAGTCTATTACATTTCTTTAGGCTGCAAGTTATCACCAGTGCTTTCATCTGGCAGTCACCTTGCACTGGGGTTAACCTTGGAAGGGACCTGCATCACTTACTGGCATCTTCTTGAAGGAGGCTGAACCGCCGCAGCAGACAGGCTTCAGTGCTCAGAAGTACTCTAGAGATAGGATGGTATGGGCCTGGGCAGTACTAAATTACAGCAACAGGTCTCTGGAGCTCTGCTCTTTCAGAGTTTAGAAGCTATGTGGCATTTTATCAATAGCCCAGTGGCACTCAGAAGCTCTGTAAGATTCTAATGCTTGATTATCCATTCTTTATCTGTACAGGTATTTCCAAAGATCTGAGCACCCTTACATCAAGTTTGCCTAAATGCTTTACTTCATGAAAAATGTTACAGAACAAAGATTCTTATAGGCACAAAAACTCCTGCAGTAGAGTAATACATGGATTTCAGAGTCTTGTGCTCCATCTGTAACAGATGCAGGTATCTGTTTGGAGGTATGTTCAGGGGAGCAGGCAATTATGTTTGTTTCTTATTCTGTGTGGCAAAGGTCCAAATTAAAGTGTCCACTACTGTGTTCAGCAGTGATTAACAGTTCTTCTTGTAGCTTTTTCATACTGGCCAAAAATGGAGTGCTCAAGATGAGCAAGTCACACTCTCACCACTGGAGACAGTCTTTCTACATCAAAGGTGATTCACATCCAAGGAGCAGAGCAGAGCAACAACCACTGGGAAACCCAAAGCAGGAAAACAGCACGAGGCTATTCCCTCCCATCTCCTGTCCTAGCACAAATACACCACTGTGCATGGAGCCTTCCTCAGAAAATCTTTGCGTTACCATCATTCCTTGCCACCTCTACATCTAATAACAGCAGATCTATGATCTTGCTGCTTTGTCGTTTTTAAAAAATCTGGCCTCAAAGGGTCTTTCACTTGTCTTTGCTTTTGAGAACAGCACCTCCAGTTTCTGCAATTCTTGCTTCAGCATCACTCTCCACACACTGGCATGATTAATGACAGTGATGTCCCCAGCACACACAGCATCTGCATAATGCCTCAGTGTCTTGGCTCATGTCTATAGTGTAGATAGCCGTTCAAATGGTTTTCCCTCTCAGTAAATGAGAGGGATGAAATCCAGGAAAATAAATGAAATTATCATAGAATCATAAAGGTTGGAAAAGACCTCTAAGTCATCTAGTCCAACTGTCCAACTACCACCAGTGTTGCCTGCTAAACCATGTTCCTAAATACTACTTCTACCCTTTCTTTAAACGCCTCCAGGAACTATAACTCCCCCACCTCCCCGGGCACCCTGTTCTAATGACTCACCACTGTTTCAGAGAATAAGTTTGTCCTAATATCTAAACTGAACCTTCCCTGGCACAACTAGAGACCATTCCCTCTCATCCTATTCCTGTCACCTGGGATAAGAGGCAAACCACCACCTCACCACAACCACCTTTCATGGAATTATAGAGGGCAATAAGGACTCCCCTGAGCCTCCTCTTCTCCAAACTAAACAATCTCAGTTCCCTCAGCTCTTACACATAAGACTAGTGCTCCAGACACCTCACAGCTCTGTTGCCCTTCTCTGGAAATGCTTTAGGGTCTCCATATCTTTCTTGTAGTGAGGGGCCTGAAATTGAACACAGTGCTCAAGATGCAGCCTTAGCAGAGCTAAGTACAGGGAGATGGTCACCTCCCTGCTCCTGCTGGCTGCACTATTTCTGATATAAACCAGGATGCCATTGGCCTTCTTGGCCACCTGAGCACACTGCTAGCTCATGTTCAGCCAAGCGTTGACCAATACCCCAGATCCTTTTCCTGCAGGCAGTTTTCCAGTCACTCTTCCCCAAGCCTAAAGCGTTGCAGAGCACTGTTGTGACTCAAGTGCAAGATCCAGCACTTGGTTTCATTGAACTTCGTCCTTTTTGCCTCAGACCAACAATCCAGACTGTCCAGATCCCTCTGTAGGGCCTTCCTACCCTCAGAGAGATCAACACTTTCTCCCAGCTTGGTGTAATCAGCAAACTTCTTGGCCATCCACTTAATCCCCTTACCCATTATCAATAAAGATTAAAATTAAATTAAATTAAGGACAGTGACTGCAGTATTCAACCAATGAAGAAGCTGGTATTGTGAAAAAGGATGTTTCTGTTCATCCTAGAGGTTTCATTTTACTGCAACAGCAGACTTGCCGCACCAAAGCACAATGTTTTCCACTCCTTGAACCTTAGGATTCTAATAAATGGTTGCTCAGTACTTGGCTGTTATTTGCACCAGCACACACAGACTGTCATGTGGCTATGCATAAAACCTCCCTCCTGTCAGAATGTGAACACACTGGTAGAAATCTTCACGTGAGAGACAGAAAACAAAGGAACAGGGCTCCATGCCACAGAACATTCCTCTTACCTATCAGTCCCCCTTGCACGTGGTAGCAGGTCTTATGCATCTTTCCCATGAATAACTCCAGTCCAATGATGGCATAGATAATGATGACAAACAGCACCAGCAGGGCAATATGCAACAAAGGGACCATGGCCTTGATAATTGAATTTAAAACCACCTGGAGACCTGCAGAGAGAGCAGAAGGAAGCACTTATCAGCAAGAGAACAAAATTTATAGAAAGCACCTATGCGAGGATATAAATTGAACAATAATGTCATTTTTAATTTGTACCACCTCACCTGAACTAATTACCTTGATGATATAAGCATCTTCCCTCCAGAAGATTCCAAGCATCTCACCAACTTACCACTGAAGGTAGAGGCTAAAGTAAAACAGGTACTGCCTGTCACTCAAATGCCATCACTCTGGAGAGGAATACATTAAATGTTTTGGCTGTTCTTGAATATTGGACCTTGGGTGTTTCCAAAATGGTATTTAGGAGTTAAAACATGGGAAAACCAAAGAACAGTCAGAATTGAAGCAGGACAAGTGCAGTGAGATGCACAAGAGGATGAATGGTGGGGTGCCACAGAGCCACACCACAGAGCATGGGGAGAGACAGTAAACAGAATTTGTGTCCCTGCTGCAATTCTGAGTTCTTTCAGAGGTGAGCCTGACAGAAGCTGCATGCTCGTGTTCTTCTCTGCTTTTTTTTTTTTTTTTTTTTTTTTTTTTTTTTTTTTTTTTTTTTTTTTTTTTGTACAACCAGGCAGCCTCAGAAAGCATTTAGTAAGGATTCAGGATTACAAGGTCTTAAAGTTATCATCACTGGTGGCAGTGATGGCAACCACTGTCATTGGGAAGCTATGAATCTCAGAAATATCAAGAGACCTCTAGAACTCACTAGTCTACAAATAGCCAAATCAGAGCAATTACAAGCTCATGATTTTGCAATGACTGAGAGCCAGAAGCCATTAGTGTCTCCTGCAAATGCTGTCGTCTCCTCAGAGAAGTTGATACTAGCTGTGATTTTTGAAAAATATGATTCATGAGTTGGAAATGTCTGATATATCTGCCAAGAGAGTATGTGATAACAATTAACTTTGAAAATTCATCATCTAAGAACTTGGATTCTCATTTTTATTACTTTTTCTTTCTTTCTTCTTCTTTTTTTTTTTTTTTTTTTTTTTGGCAAATTTCAATAGTTTCAGTCACAGGCAATCCACTTGTCAATTCACAGCTAAGGCTGAGACCTTGTGTTTGCTCATCAGCTATGAGATGGAATGCAATAGATGAAATCAAGGGTGGCATCAGCTGCCAGGCTAACAAGATCACTCACTGCTTGCTCACAATCCAAAGTTGGCCACTAGCTTCTTCCAGCCAGAACAGTTATTCGGGTTTTTGCAGTCAGTTCACTTACACATCAATGGTTCATGCTAGGACCCAAAGGAGGCAAAATTCTACACGAAATATGCCAGATTTCTTAAGGATATGCTTACATGAAGGGTAATACTGTCAGGTTCAAAAATAATCCTGGACAAGAATGGGATGCTCTGGTTGCTCAGTTTGCTCAGTTACCTTGAGGTATTTATTTGGATAGTTAATCTCAGCAGGAAAATAGCACTGTGATTACATGAGACAATCAACCTGTTCTCCTAACTGCTTGCCTCATTCAGCCTATTAATTCTAAGTATATACAGAAAATAAATTGCAGTCCACATCAACGTCCCTCCAGTACTTTACAGGAGAAGAGAATCTGATGTTCACTAGAAAATTAAAACAATGTCCTACTTTCCTCTAGACAGTGGAAACCAATACAAGGAAGTTAAAAGACTGTGTATGGTTATGAAACTTAACAAAACAAACAAATAAAAACCAACACCCCAAACCCAAATTAAAATATTTGTAGATTCAAATAAATCCATATTAAAGCACAAAAAGGCCCTAATTTTTAGTGATAAGCCTTGCTAATCCAAATCATAGCCAAGATTATGAGGTCAAAAGATCTAATAGCAGGTTTTATGTAATTTGCCCTCAATTATTTTTATTAATTGATTTAAAATTCAACATAGTATATAACCAGTGCTCTTGAAAGGGTAGTGAGGAAAAACATCATGATCAACAAAAAGCTCTCTTGTTTTAAATAGAAGCTTCATCATCACTCATGCCATGGAAGTGCTTCAGTGTACTGCGGATGTCCAGAAAAGATAACATCTGCACAAACCAATGCCCTTTCTGTTAACAGTACAGTGCTTGTGAAATCAAAGGCTTGCACCTAACCATGAGGTAGCAAGGTGTTAAGACAGGCAGGGGGACATGTATAACATATAGAAGATTTAATAGATTTAAAATTTGAACATAGGAAGTTCCGTACAAACGTGTGAAAGAACTTCTTTACAATAAGGAGCAGTGGAACAGGTTGCCCAGAGAGGTGGTGGAATCTCCTTCAGTGGAGATATTCAAGACCCATCTGGACACCTACCTGTGTGACCTCTTGTAGGGAACCTGCTTTGGCAGGGGAATTGGACTTGATGATCACTTGAGTTCCCTTCCAACCCCGCAATTCTCTGTTTCTGAGATTTACAGGTGCTTCAGCTAGATTAGAGAGAAGCTTCCAAGGATAATAAACCAACACTGAAGAAGAGATGAAGTATTGAATGCTGTCAGTATGAATTGAGGTGTTTGCTGTGCAGTACTTTGTTCAGGTAGGATGTCTTCAAATCCAGATAATTCCAGTAATTAACACAGATATATTACCACAAAAGTTGTTTCTTAAGTTTAAAACCACCAGCTCAGTAGCACCTTTAGAAATCATAGAATGTGCTCTGAGATGTATCAGATGCTACCCGTAGAAGGATAATGGATATATGACCATGGTCTGCACACTTGTCAAGCTTATGGCTGCAGTGCAGTAGCTGTCGTTACGTTACATAACAATTCTCAGCCACTTGCAACATGAATAGCTGTTGCAGAAATGGCATGAGGAATGGGGCCTGGACAACCAGAGGAAAGAACAGGGAGAAGAGATGAAGGAGTAAGAAAGCACCAGGGGAAGATCTTTAGACAAGTAGAACAAACAGACACTTTCTTTTTATAAACTACACATGCTTCAAAACATGTCAAAACTGTGTTCTGAAATTCAAGAGGCACAGATCAGTGTCTGAACTGAACTGCAGATCTGTGGTGGATCAGATGCATTTCTGATCAAGGTAGATCAAGGTGAATCATCTTGCATGCAGTCAAAAAGCCTTTTCAAAGCAATGGTGAGAACTGCCACACACTTTTACATGCCCTTTCCCTGTGCAGAAGAAGATACAGTGGAACTTAAAATGAAGTGAGTTTTCTATCCCAGCTTATGCATGTTCTTGGCCTTTGCACACCATGACACGGATATTATCCAACATGGATGCTCATGGCAACGCGGTCCCCATTGCCTGATGCTCTCTGTAGTACTCTATAGTACACCTTTCACACTTTCTCCCTTATGGACCTAAAGTTGGCATTCATAGCAATGAGCCGTGCAGCTTATAATTAAATCAGAATGCCTGGTGAACTGCTCAGACTCAAAATCTGGCCTTTGGATTCCATGTAGGTGAACAAACACCTTTCGGGTGGAGAGCCGCATTCTCACACTGCCTCACAAAGGTTGGCAGTGTTATTGCTGGCCAACCATAAACACACATTTCTGAATTTATGTCCTGGCAAGTAAATATAGAAAGAAATGTTTTTCAAATATCTGGCATTCTGCATTTACTTATTCATTTGTGGAAGCTCTCTGCATGTGCTAGACACTTTCCAGACATTGGAGAAGGCACAACATCTGCCCTGGGGAGCTTGCTCTGGGCTGGACAAAGAAATAACTGAGCAGAGGTTAGCAAAAGCACCACAAAAGGGATTGTTTGCCGTTTTTCAGCCCCCGCTTTTCTTCTGTTAATAATTGAAGATCTTAAACAGCTCTCAGTATTTATTTTAAAAGCATTACAGTTTACCTTTAAAAAACCCTCTTGGCTGTGTTCTGCCGGCTGACATTGACTCTATAAATGTTTTAGTAAGCCAAACATGTTAATTCCATTCCTTGGGCTCACAGAATTTAGCATTTATTTACCCTGATAAAACATTTTAAATATTTACTACATAGGAACAACACTTTTTTTATTCTGGGTCAAGCCCTTTTCAGGCCCTTGAAAACTGTCAGCCCAAAGGTTTAGGGCATGGCTGGAGAGTAGGGAGGATGGGGAAGAGAGAAGGAAAAGAACTTGTACCAGTACCACACATCTTTCTGAAAGCTATGGGAAATATGCTGCTAGGGATGCTGTAGGTGTTGCAGAGCTATTATATGGTGCTGTATTTTTCTCATAGGAAGACATTCATGTGAGGGGCTGGTTGCTGTCTTGTCAATTCAGGCAATTACTGAAGAACGTTCTTATCTGTAAGCATGAAGTATCTGCACCTAAAGTAATGGGATTACCTACACATCCCATTGTGTACTTACAAGCTTCTTTGGATTTCGACCAATGCTCAGCAAGATGGCACAAAAAAAGTGCACTGGACCCAGCTGCTAAAAGGTACTTAGCATTGTTGCTTGGTGGAACACATCCAGGGAAACTAATGGTAGGCTAGTCTCAGAAAAAAAACATTTGGCCTTTCCAAGCACAGCTACATCTCTCATTTCCACATGCCCTTAATTCTAAATCAAACTTGGTATACTGGAGAGAGTGGTTTCTTGTTCTAGTCATATGAGCTCTCCAGATTCTTAGGGAAAGCATATCCTGAGTTCGTTCCTTCTTCGGTTTTGTGGCGTTTATTTTGTCAGCACCATAATATTGCCTGAATCAAGAGACAGACAGGCACAGTCTCATTTAAATGACCTTCTGGAATCAGCGGGAATAAAAGGGAGAAGAGGGTTTCAGCTTCATCCATCCTTTCCCCTTCTCCTGACAGACACAAAGATTTTTGTGCTTAAGCCAGTGCCAAGGGCGTGGGAGGTAATTATGTTTCTGCTAATTTAGTTCAAAAGAAAACTACTACTTTCTGCAAGTAAGGAGGAAGCAGGGAAGGATTTGTGACTCAGCAGAGTGCCTGAGTCAGATCACTTCTGGGAACCACAATCAGTGGTAGAGTGGCTGCACTGTCCCCAGCCATGAGCTCAGCTTACCCAAGTGTTGGGCGGTATGCTAAGAGACGGCCAGCAGTTATCTCCATTTCCACAGCACAAGCTGTGTAACCAGAAACATTCCCCAAAGTGGATGATTATCATGTAATAAACACAGGCATTGGCTAAGAAAATTGAAAAACATTAACTATTCATAAATACGAAAGGTTTTGTACCAATTTTGAAGGACGCCTGGAAAATAACAGACATTTTAGCACAAAACAGTCCACAATCGTGGCAAGATATCCAAGGTAATTACATCTGAAATAATTTATGAGGGAAAATATTAAGATTTTCTTCACCAGTGTTGCAAAGGGAACTCAGATGGCATGGTTCAGTTAAGGACAGATGTACAGTAACAGTTCAAGGAGATATCTTCTCCTGTCTTGCTGGAGTCTCAAAAGACTATTGGCAGACTGCTGGATAAGGCAGATTCTGTGGGTGTAGTGTAGTGTTCTTGGGGCTGCAGACACTGTTTCTGTTTCAAGAATAATAGAGAAAAGATTGGAATATCAAGGAAAGTCA
>PPHD01003903.1:0-30043 GCA_002909625.1 Bambusicola thoracicus | reverse complement strand
ATAGTTAATGCATATAAGAAACAAAACATTTTGGTTTTTCTTTTTAATATATATTTAATTAAAACATAAAAAAGAGGGCAGCAAAACCATAAGACGAATGGGATATTTGACCATGTTTTTGTGAAACTAATGCATCAGGCTGGCTCGATGGAAGTAGTTGAAATTCTCTGTGAGTTCTCAAGGTATTTGTCTGAGATTTTTGATGAAATTTTACTTTCTGTACTCTATCTTTGAAAACAGTTGTTCACAGATGTATGTACTGCAAAAAAGAGATGACATGAATAGGGTATCATTGTGAAGTGAGGGATGCTTGTCTTTACAAGGATAATAAGTCTGATAAAGAGACATGATCAAATTTTTCAGTTGCTGATTGCAACTCTACACATTCCACTTGACAATTCTCAGGTAACATGTTTACGTCAGCTGAAAAAGGAGTTGTAAATATATATTAAAAAAAATTGTCAATCATGAAAGCTATTATCATAATCCCTTTATCAAAATGGAAAGCATGACTGCATATTTTTCACTGTTCACAGAACTGTGTTTACCCGTTGTATCACAGTGCATATGATTGTTTGCCATAACCCGAGTTAGCACTGCACTGGGCCCTTCCCATGTCCCACTTTCAGCCCAGACAGTGCCAACTGCATACTGAAGTTTGGTTGCTGCAGGATGGGCTGGGCTGTGCTTCATTCAGCATGTGCAAGGTGCGTGGGACATACCTGCCGTAGTTACAGAAGAAGTTCACTCCTTGACAGCAAAAACAGTCTTCTGTGCTGGGCAACTTGCTTCCAAATCAATACCCAGCTCTGAAGCAGCAAGGAGAAATCATCAGAACAAATTAAGTCTGCACACACATTCGGAGCCTGGACATGGACTCACAATGGGAATTAATAACATAGAAGCCTTAGCACTGCAGAACATATAAGGATATATTTTCTACTGTCTTATAGAAACAAGAACAAAGGGAATAGTTTACTGAGGATATTTCAGAGCATAACTGACATAGAAGACATTAAAACACACAATGAGATGGCAAACTCGGTGCTGGGTGCAGGCCTGCAGAGAAGCAGGCTCCCCTTGCACTGTCCAGGTAGTGGGAAACATGGGAATTGTCCTCAGAGCCAGATGCACCTGCCTGGTGGGCCTCACCCCAGAGGGACCACAGCAAGTCCAGAGATAAGTGTGGACTGCTGAAATAACGACATGGTCATAGGAGATAAACATACATAAACAGGTCTGAGAGTACAACATTTAAACATTTTCAAAGAATCATAGAAATGTTTCAGTTGGAAGAGACCTTTAAAAGTCATCAAGTTCAACTTCCCTGTACTGAGCGGAGACACTTACAGATAGACTAGGTTGCTCAGAGCCACATTCAGTCTGACCTAGAATGCTACAGGGACATGGCATCTAGCACCTCTCTAGGCAGTATACTTCAGTGCTTCACTACCCTTACTGTAAAAAACTTTTTCATTAAACCTAGCCTCGGCCTCCCCTCTTTTAGTTTGACACCATTTCCCCTTGTCTTATCACAACAGGTCCTGCTAAAGAGTCTGTCCCCTTCCTTCTTACAGTCCCCCTTTAGATACTGAAAGGCTGCTCTAGGTTCACCTTGGCTCTTCCAAATGCTGAACAGCCCCAGCTCTCTCAGCATATCTTTGTAGGAGAGGTGTTCCATCCCTTGGATCACTTTTGTGGCCCGCTTCTGAACACGCTCCAACAATCCCATGTCTCTCCTGTACTGAGAACTCTGCATTTGGACGCAGTACTCCAGGTGAGGCCTCCCCAGTGCAGAGCAGAAGGGCAGGGTAACCTTCCTCGCCCTGCTGGCCACACTTCTTTTGATGCAGCCGAGGACATAGTTGACTTTCTGGCTGTAATGGCACATTGCTGGCCCATCTCCAGCTTCTCATCCACCAGTAGTACCTTGAAGTCCTTCTCATCAGGGCTGTGCTCCATCCTTACATCCCTCAGTTTGTATGGCTAGTGGAGGTTGCAAGGACCCAGGTGCAAGACCTTGCATTTGGCTTTGTTAAACCTCAAGATGTCCTCCAGGGCCCACTGCATGAGCTTGTCTAGATCCGCCTGGATGGCAGCCTGCCTCTCAGGTGTGCCAAGCACACCCCACAGCTTGGTGTCATCAGCAAATGGGCTGAGGGTGTGCTCAATCCCTCTGCAGTGTCACTGATGAAGATGTTTGGGTGCATCAGTCCCACTGCAGACCCCTTGGGGGACACCACTTGTCACCCCTGGTCTCCATCTGGCCACTGTGCCATTGGCCACCAATCTCTGGGCACAATCTTGCAACCACTTTCTTGTCCATCCAACAGTCCACCCATCAAGTCCACACCTTTCGAACGTGGAGAGAAGGATATTACGGAGGACCATATCAAAGGCCTTACGGAAGTCCAGACAGATGATATCAGCGTCTCTTCCCTTGTCCACTGGTGCAGTTACAACACGACAGAAAGTCACTAAGCTGCTCAGGCAGTGCCTACCCTCGGTGAAGCCAGACGGGTTACACAGCACCACCGACCTCCCCACCGTTGCGGCCGCAAAGCCTCCCGGCCGCGGCCCCTCCCTCTAGGCGGCGGGGACGGAGCCCGCCCCCCCACTCACCCGCCCGGCCCCGCCACGCGTTAGGGCGCCCCCTGCCGGGCCCGATGGATGCGACAGCGGCGCATGCGCAGTGCGGCGCGGTGTGCCTCCCTTCCGGCCGCCATCTCGCTCCCCGCCGCGTGCTGTGCCCGGACTCGCACCCCGCCCGCTCCGATCCCGCCGCTCCCGCACCGCTACGCCCACCCCTGGAAGGTAATGGGAGGCGGTCAGGAGCCGCTGTGCCGGGGGCTGCTCTCCGGCTGCGGGTAGCGGGTCGGCTGGCTGAAGGCAGGGAGGACGGGGCGGGCGGGCGGGCTGACCCCTCTCCCCGGCACGGCGGCGGAGCCTGCGGTGCGCGCCCCGAGCCCCCCCTCACCGTCCTCTTATTGCTTCCGCAGATGAAAGAAACCATCATGAACCAGGAGAAGCTCGCCAAGCTCCAAGCCCACGTGCGCATCGGCGGCAAGGTGGGTGCCGCGCCGGGCCGGTGTTGGGGGGGCAGGGCAGGGCACGGCACGGCCGGGGCTGGCAAAGCCCTGCTGATGCTGCTGCGGGGAACGCGGCCCTGCGGGAGAGCGACGCTAATTACTCAGCGCGGTTCACGGCGGCGGTTTCCACAAGGCTTTGTTTGGCGTCTGCCAGAGATTGGGGCCGTCTGAAATCGGGGTAGAATGGGGATCTGCGGGCTGAGTGGCTCCGCATACGCGGGAGAGCTGCTGTGGTATTGTTACTTGTGTGTCCGTTGCTGAAGTGTGTGTGTGCTGGTTGCAGAGGCACCCGGCATTGGTGGCTGAAGAGCTTACGTTCGGTTTGCAGCTCTTTCACGTCTGTGGGCTACTCGTCCCACAGAAGCATCGTGTGGAGCTTAGGATATGCTGGTGATACTGTCATTCATTCTTCAGGCTGGTCTCTGTAATAATTTGGCTTTTTGCTTTACAACTGGAACTGGTGGCTGGAACTCTTCACAACAAAGCTGCCGTGTGAGTGGAGGTGGCTGATTACTGTGGGTGTGGAGGAGGCAAAGGGGAAAGTAACTTCTCCCTGTTAGGAAAGGCTGCACATTGCCTCTGCTGGCAGACTTTCACCACGCTGCTTGGCTGTAGACTTGCAAAATCACTGAAGCATCCTGTAATCCCTTATAGGAAACTTGCAGTTTTTGTGTGTGGTGTCAGTGTGGCTGAATGCCATTTATTCCAAGCCGTTTTAGAGGCCTGGTAGGTGAATGTGTAGTTTTGAGTGTAGTGAATTGAGAGTTACTGTACCTGTTCTTCTTTAACATGTGGATGGTAGAGGTACGTGAACAACGTGTCTTGGCACGATCGTGGCAGAACTTGCTTACTAGAGACCTGCAATCTTTAGAAGCTTGAATCTGTGGAGAAGAAAGCAACAGCTTTTAATTTAAATGATCAGATTGTCTGAGGTTTGGTATCTGTACTTAATGCACGTAAAAGCGTGCGTGGAACATGTTCCTACATAGCCTTTCACTCAAGGCATAATATTTTAAGAGTGACTGAAATGTCTTTTGTCCAGAGTAACGTAATACAGGCCTTAGTGTATCTCAGTTACTGGGTAATTAAGGTGCTAAAATGAAACCATTTCTCACATTGCTTTTTGTGCCAGGTTGACAGGAGCACGGAATGAAGGTCAGGCGTTCTAGACAAATGACCAAACTCTTGAGCTGTGTTCTTAAAAGCTGTATTTTCACATGGATTTGTCTACTGTTGTCTATTATTATTTGTAATTGGATTATGTTAGAGGTATTAGCATCAGCCAGTTTTCTAATGTTAGCCATTTCACTCAAAAAGCATTGCAGAAATTGATTTATACAGCCAAGCTGTACCACGTCTTCTTCTTGGGTTAGTATGAAAAGGGAATGCAGTTTCACACACTAGTAGTGATCTTGTGTCAGGTCTTACAGAAGCCTTATGATGGTGCAAGGAAGTATAGAATGATGCGTATAGGTATTTCATATAGACTTTTCCACAGAGGTAGTCGTCCCATATTACAGTTCTATTTTTGTAGGGTTCTAAACCCTTGTTTTGCTTTCCGAACTGAGGTAGTTGGAAATACTGTGTGAAAATATATATGTATTTTTAAATATGCCTATAAATAAATAGATGTGTTCTTTAATACATGGGTAGGCCTATCAGATGAAGATGTTGCTTTGGAATAAAACAATTTTGGGGTGTTCTCATTTATTAATGATACAGATAACTGTGGTTTCTGACTTAATTATAAAAATTTGTCTACTACTTAAGAATAGTGAGCTAAAGAATTCATAAGCTTCAAAAATTACTGAAGACCGTGCTCAGTCTTCAGTATTATTCCAAAGACAACAAAGATAAGTATGCAGTTTTTCTTTCTTAAGTGGGATACTGCAGAACCCCTGGTCAGAGTTGTGGGGTACAGTTTCTCTGGTGGATTGCTTCCTAAAACCTCACATTTCTCACAAGCCTTCAAAGGTTGCCTTATCACAAGGGGAAGATTGCAGCAATGCAGTTGGAAGAATGCACTGTAGCTCGGGAATTGAACTTTGTGTATTAATTTGATTTATACGTGGCCAGCGTAGTTCTGTGAGTTAGGCTTAGTTTGTGAAGAACTATTTAAATATTAATTTTAACTTCTGTTTTTTGCAAAGGGTACTGCCCGCAGAAAGAAGAAGGTTGTGCATAGAACAGCCACAGCAGATGATAAGAAACTTCAGTTTTCCTTAAAGAAACTTGGAGTCAACAATATTTCTGGCATTGAAGAGGTAACTGTTTCAAAGGAAGTACTCTTCTATATAGGAATGTAAAATATATCAACATTAAAATTCTGGCAAGTGACATTTTGAACTTGTCTGTAAATCAGTAAGTCTTCATCGAGCTTTAGGAACTACAGCTCGTTTCCTGTTGAATAAAAAAATTGTGCTAAACTACTTGAATTATTTATTGTCTTGCAGGTAAATATGTTTACCAACCAAGGAACAGTCATTCACTTCAATAACCCTAAAGTTCAGGCATCTCTTGCTGCTAACACTTTCACTATCACTGGTCATGCTGAAACAAAGCAGCTGACAGAAATGCTTCCTAGTATCTTAAATCAGCTTGGAGCTGATAGTCTGACCAGCCTGAGGAGATTGGCGGAAGCCTTACCCAAGCAACGTAAGTTGAAACTTGAATGCATTTGATGCTGGCAGCCAGCATGGGCTTATTTGTATAGCTGCAGTGAAGTTTAGTGCACTCTGTCTGCCGGCATATTATGGCATAAAGAGGTGGAGCTCTGATGTCTTATTTATAGGTCAATTCCAGCAAAGAGCGTAACCAAAATAAAGCAGAGCCATAGCTGGTCTAAGACTAGGGTGTTGTAGCCAGGCTTAATCTTATGGTGGTTTACTTCTACGTATGGATATCATATTTTCACATACATAGTTCTTTAAAGCCAGATAGATCATTGGAAGAGTTAGGATTTAAACAGATAAACTTCAGGTGTTTATTTTGACAAATTGAATGAAAACATAAATATGGGGGTATGGGTTGGAGAGGCTCAGGTACAGATATCTTGCTACTGCTTTGCACCTTCAGGGATGCGCTAAGGATACTTCTTTTTTCTTGGACTTTTTGGTTGGTAAGGGGAAATTACACGCTGCTTGGAAGAAAAGATGTTCTAATTCCTGTGTGTATAGGAGGATGTAGGAGTAGTATGAGCATTAAATTACATATTCCAACTTCCTTCTCTATCTTTAAATCAGTAAAACAGGCTAAGCACTTTTTCTTTCTGAAAATGTACACTAGTAGAGGAGGGATCTCAGTATTTGGTACTTGGAAAAGGTTTGAAAATTTTTAGGTTTGAAAGTTTGAATATTGTTAGGGAAAGACATGCTTGACTCTGAGAACGTTCCTCATTTTCTGCTTGTATGGTCTTCCTGCTTCTCAAACAAGAATGTTAATTTCATTGCTTGCAAAGTACAGAACATGCTAAAGAGAGGAAATGAAGAAAGCTTATAATGTGTGCAGTTTCAGGCAGTAGTGATCTTGTTGTGTTTCTTCTTTCTGTGCTTTGCCGCAAGGAAAGAGGTTGTTTTTGCATTCATCAAGTCAATTTCCCAGTCAAAAAATCCTGCTATGACTAGTCTTTGGGAGGAAGTAAACTGCTTATTTCCCTGTGGAGCTCAATTTCCTCCTTCCTAATGTAATTTTTATGTTTTCTCTCTGATAGTGGTAGGGCTTAGAGGAAGGAAAGCTTGAGGCTCATAGCAAGATGGATTTATTCTGGATAAGCTAAACTGCAGAGTTTTAATACTAGAGAAGCCTGTTTTTTAAAGTGCTTGCTTTGCATGACTTGTTAAATGGCTGTTTCTACTTTGGGTGAATGCCAAAGTAGTTGCACAAAACTAGGTTTTGGTATTGTCTACAGGTTTGGAAACCTGACATCAAAGAGTGAAGTGTCTGCAATTGACTGCATTTGCAGATGTTGAAGTAAATTTAATGTGGTCTCAGGGTTGAGTGAATATGAAGACAGTTTAGGAGAAAATAATACAGTTTGCATTTAAAATGTTGTATTCAACACTTGAGATGCTCTCAAGCTGCATCAGCTTTCTGCTGTTAGAAACAAAAGAATTAACATTGACCTTGTCACAGGCTATTTCTGACTGAATTTCAAGTCCTCATCTGCTTCTCTACATATCAGTGTAAAACGATATCAGGCATCTGGTGTAAACATGTCTTTTTCTTCATGCTGTTCTTGAAATCAGAAGGACTAATTAGAATAAACAAAGGTATTGAAAAGTTTTGTGCAGCTTAACCTAGGTAGTACAGCCAAGAATAGCAGTAAAAGTAGTGGCACAGGCACCTAGGGACCTTAGGTACCTATTCTTAGCCTTGTCACAGAATGTAGGGGTTGGAAGAGACCTCTGGAGTCCAGCCTTCTGCTAGAAAAGGTTCCCTCCAGTAGGATGCACAGGAAGGTATCTGGACAGGTTTTGAGTATCTCCAGAGGAGGAGACTCTGCAACCTCTGGGTAGACTGTTCCAGTACTGCTGCAGTTTCACCTGTGCTTGCTGATCTGTGGAAATGAACATGATTAAATCACAGTAGCTCTGGTAAATATAATAGCGGTTAAGTCTGAATCAGAAGAGATGCGGACCAGAACACATTGATACTTTGACCTATTAGATGTAAAACTGTGAATCTGGTTCAACATTCCTCTGAATTCTTCAGGGAACAGCAGTGTATTTTAATGTCTCTAATTGTTCAGTGCTCCACAGGTGTGCTGTATTTTTTTCTTGAATGTCTAGGATCATAAGGACTCAGATTTTTTTTTTTTTCTCTTGTAAGTTAATGATGTTTTGAAAAAGATAAACTCTGAGACCCACGGATTCCTCTGTAAACAAAGACGCTTTCAAGAGAAACTGGTAGAATACCAGTGGAATACTGGTAGAACTATCGTGCAAAGCACTCAATATCTAGATACAAGATGGTAACTAGTAAACTCAGTGATGTATGTGGGCAATGGGAACTGCTTGGCTAGTTTTAGGGTTTTTTATTTGGCAGGAAAGTTTTGCAGAGTGCTGCAGCTTAGCTTAGGCTCTTAGATAACGCTTACAAAAAAATAAAAGCACAAGTTGATCAAGGTTCGTGTGGTGAGCTGAAATAATGCATTTGAACTACTTGCTTTTGCAGCTGTGGATGGAAAAGCACCTCTTGCTACTGGTGAAGATGATGATGATGAAGTTCCAGGTAAGAACAAACATGAAACTTGAAAAAGAGGAATTGAATTCTGCTTAGAGATGGTGTATGTAGCATAACATTCGGCCAAGGACAGTGAGAGTACTTGTCCTAGACTGGTCATTGACTGTTGCACAATTGCTACAGGCAGATCATTTCATTTTTTTCAGATGCCACGCTAGATTAATTGAATAATTGGTTTGAAATAGTTGTTAGTCTTACACAGGACAAAAATGCTGTGGCTAGGATCACTGTTTAATAATCAGTATAAGAGCTGGGAAGAAACTGCTGGTTCAGCATTTCTTTGCTTGGGTGTGGTTGTAGGAGAGCTGAAATATGTTAGAATTCTGCTTTATAATGAACCACCTAAAACTTATTTCCTTAAACAAGAAAGGTGAATTCTGAAAGTTCTTACATGTTATTTGGTCTGTGTTTTGTAAGGCTTTGTTTAAAATCTCATAAGCACTCGATAGGAAGTAGAACTTCAGAAAAATACATTTGGCAAAGCAGAAGTAGGTCCAATTCACATTTCAATGTCTTTCTTTTTCTAGATCTTGTTGAAAACTTTGATGAAGCTTCAAAGAACGAAGCAAACTGAAATAAATGTCACTTTCTGAATAAACTTAAAACTTGAAAAAGCTACGTGGAGCTGCTGTTTTATATTGTGACTGCTTTTTTTTTTTTTTTCCTCTGAGATCTTGGGATCTGTAACACTTGGAAATTCCTTGAACCTGCAGCTCCTTCTAGTTATTGCTTGTACACGATATTGTTTTTGTGGCCTGGTTGAACAAACCTCTGCTTTGAAATATGATTGCTAATAAATTTCTTCCTAGACACAATTTTTGAGTAACTTGTATACAAGCAAAACCCTATCTTTAATGAACTTTGACATACAATAAAAAAAAATATAGTAAAGTTTCTGGTGTGGCTTCTTGTCAGAAAAAGCAGGAAAAATATTGGTTGAAAGTATTAAGCAATTGTAAGAAGTCTTGCTTCTCTGCAGAGCATTTTCCTTTTGCAGCAACAGAAGACTGGCTTTTATAAAAAAAAAATTCTCTGCACAAGTGAGCATTTTGGGTTTAAAGTGAATCACCAGTACTTACATGTCGGAGTACATGCACTGAGTTTCAGTTGCTTGGTAAGCTACTGAATTTAAGAAATGTATGTATTCTTGAAACACTTCACGGTGTTTTAGAATAGTGGCAGGCTGTTAACACTGGCATCTTGGGGGTACTCAGATTCTATGCTTTGTCTTCAGGGAGTATTTAACAGGTTTTTCCAGAGTACAGCAACCTAATGATGGTCATATGTTACTGTCTCTGCATTGCAGCTTAACATAGCAGGCAGCTAAGCACCATGCAGCTGTTAGTTCGTACCCTCCCATGATAGGACTGGATAAAGGTAAAATCTGTGGGCTTCAATAAGACTGTCCTAAGACAGTTTCTTAGGACAGGAAAGGAAGAGGGGAAAAATGGAATATACATACATTCATATATGTATATACAATTGTATACACATATATACAGTATACATGAAATTTGGGGTGCATTTGCTCACCACCCAGCCAGTTGCTTCCTCCCCTCACTCTGGCGAACTCCCACAGTTTTATTATTCTTCGGGGTACTGCATAGGTAGTATGGAATACCCTTTGACCAGTTTAGGTCATCTGTCCTGGTTCTGTCCCTTCCAAGCTCCTTGTGTCCCATCCCCTTGCAAGCAGGGCTGTGTGAGAATCTGAAAAGTTGGCTCTTGTGAGAACTACTCAGTAACAATTAAAACTTCGGTGTGCTAATTATTTTCATCCTAAATCCAAAACACAGCACCGTATCAGCTGCTGAGACAATTACGCTAGCCAAACAGGACACCTAGTATTTTCATTTTACTTATTTAAGTCAATTACATGGGGGAGTGAGATACTGGAAGGGGCAAAAAGCCTTTATAGAATTGATTATCCTTCTTAAGTTTATGTTTAACAAAACCAGATGGACTAATAATGATGTTTGGAATATGTTCTTTACATTGCTTTTGTGTGTTTGAGAGAGAGAACTTGTTTCTTGGATACGAGAAAGACTTCATAAGTTCCAGTGTAACTTTTGTCTGCCTGGTGCTCCCAGAGTGAGCTATTTACATTTGGGAATCTTGCTGTTGATTATAGGTCAGATTGCTTCCATAACAAAACGTAAGCTTTGCATGGAGGGCTGGTGGTTGAGTGCTCTTATAAGGTCGTCTCTTGAGTGCAAATACCGCTGAAGTCAGAGTTCATCCTGTCCTGCAAAGGATAAAATTCAGGACAAAACTTTGGACAGGAGGTAGCCATAACAAGAGGTTTGCATTGTACCTGGGGAAGGGTGGGGATGTGTCCGACCTGCTAGGCATGTTTGATATGATGTAAGTGAGCTATTGGGAAAGAGTGAAGGAACTTGTTCTAAGCCAGGCAGCTTCTGTGGTTTCAAGTAAAACAGCAGTTGGATGTAACACCACCAAGGTAAGGTGAAAGAATTTACAGTAACAATTTCAGTTTACTTGTCTCGGTTTGCAAGTTCATTATCAGTAAACTATTTTTTGTTGTTGTTGTTTCAAATTAATTCAAGTAAGGAGGCGTGTTCATTGAGTAGTGTCAAGAAGGTGGAAACACTGAACTGTGCAAATGAGTGTTGAAATGGGTGTGGTGATCCTAACCTAACAGCCCCAGAAAAGATGAAAAACTGTTTCTATTGGTGGTGACGGTGGTTGTTTTTGAGAAGCAATAAAGGAGCCTTGTCTGTGACTCAGAAATACTCTATTGAGCCACTGCAGCCTGTGATTCTGAAATATTTCATACTGAGTCCTGTCTCGTGCAGTAACTTAGTGGCTTGCTCTGATGTTCTAGACTGTGTTACTCTTTTTCCTACTGCCTGATACACGTGGTTTAAAAACAAGCAAACATGGAGCTTAGTGGAGCAACAACTTTGACATGCAAAATAATACGAATCAAGTGATAAGCAATCACGTGGTGCATCTGTGGAAGGTACATTTCCAGCCAGGAAATACTGGTGTATCTTGAGCATCCATAGGTTGTGAACAAGGATCAAGATTTGTTCAGAGTGTGTTCTTGATTATAGAAGATTCTAAACGGAATTCATTCTTTCCTTAAGTTAATAGCAGTCTTTGGATAACCCTTTAAATACTCTGCTTTGAACGGCACTGTCATCACTTCCTCTCAGTAAGGACTTTGGTTAAAGCCTTCCTCATCTGTCATTAATTGCCATTAGGGACTCGTGTATATTCTTAGTCAAGAAAAACAGCTTCATATTGCTGTTCCAAATATTTTGGACAACAGAAATGCACGCCTTTGGTTTTGGGTCTCTGTTGAAAAAGATTTATTTAAATTTTCCTAAGGGAGCATTCAGGTTCTGTCCTATTCAACTTAATGACAGCTTGTTTTGGCGCAGTAGTGAATCTAATAAAATCCTTCATCAATTTTTCAGTGGATATTTAGAAATGTCTTCATAATCATTAAACTCGTGTTTTAAAGACTCTGAGGAAACACTGAAATATTTGGGTGTATGCTGGAGCCCAGCAATATGTGGTAGTCAAGAAAAATGATGTCATCGAACCAGGGCTAGTAGTAAGTATGTGTGTGTTAAAGGTGGAAAGCACATGGGGAAGGTTAATATTTTTCAAGGCTGGGGAAAAAAAGCTGTCCTTGAGAAGCCAGAACATGGGAACTGGTCAATCATCCCATTTGCAAGGATGGATTCAAATGTATTACAAAACAAGAGAGTTGACGTTCAACGCAGGTAGAAAAGACACGGTACACAGAGTGAGGTTTGTAATGACAGTGGCTAGGTTGCAGCCTTAAGTAATTGGGAAGATGGCAGGATGTGCCAAGAAGAGATTCTTGAGCAAGGTACTTTAAAGCATTAAGCGCTTTAACATGTCATGGGCTTGTATGTATGGAATTTGGCTCTTGATTTTCCTGAGCTAGTTCATTTTCAATGAACAATTTGTGGGTTGGTGAAAAGGTTGGTTGATTGATGTGATCCTACCACGCACCAAACTGAGCCTTGAGGTGAAGTCTCCTTACAGACAAGGAGCCAATAGTGCAGCTGAGCCAGTCTTGCATTACTAAGTTACACATAGCGTGTGGGACTGTCGCGGTTAGTTTGACTGTGAACTGGCCTCCAGAACTTTAAGGCTGGATGAAAAGCAGATGTATGCAGAAGCTCTGAGAGCCAAGAGTATGACTATTCCTCTATATTCCAGTCATCTTTCCTAGTAGCAAAAGCCAGTAGCACCCTCATCATGCAAGTCTTATGCAGGGATGTCTCATGCAACTTCATGCATGGATTATAGTAAAGAGAACTGTTAATCCACAGGAGGAAGAGAGCTTATGTAATATGGTATTGTCTTCTTAGAGCCTCTTTTTGTTGAGACAGACTTTACAGGTGCAGTTTTCACATTGTCTCTGTATTGCAGTAAAGGTAACTTGGCAAGGATAAGCCATTCTAACAAATACGGATAATGGCAGTGCTATAGGGTTACAGCCTAGCCTTTTGGATTACTAATGGATATGAGAAAATCATAGGTGATTAGCGATGTACGTACTAATCACCCATCATGCAACACACAGCGCCTTTGCTTCACATATCCAATAACCAATATTTGGAACACTTTTCTTAGGGATTTTCTGTGCTGTGGAGGATACAAACAGGCACTGGTGGAAGTATCTGCTGAACTTGAAACCCCAATTCTGCATTTCTATGGAATAAAGCATGAGTAATGTTGGGGGTTTCTGAGGCACTGGCTGTATGAATTCTTAGGAGATGCCTGAAGTTGAGTTTTATTTTCTCTGGTCAGAGAACCATGCAGTTGTTCATGGTGCTGCACCTGAGCTAATAATGTCTGGTGGGCTCAAGCAGGAATCTAAACAATTTCAGCTATGTCTGACTGAGCAGAGTCCTGCTGAAAAAGCAGCATGCAACTTGCAGCAAATGTTTGCACCTGCTTGTTCTTAACGCTTTTAAAATGCAGAAGTTCAAATTGTTTGAAGTCACGGATTTAAGCCCAGCTCCAGGAACTGTGGCTAGTGCTGCTATACTTCTCTGCTGTTACTTCCATCAGGCAGTTGTAAAGGCCGTATACTCTCTCAGCATTTTGTTGGCTGCTGGTTTGCACTGAGGTCCACCAAGCTCCTTTTCAATACATGCAGGTAAGACTGCCGCCTTTAAGGACAGAACTGAGGTCCAGGAGGGCTTTGTGCTCTCCTAGCAGCTTGCAGCTCTCTGGGACAAAGGTAATGTGAATGTGGTGGTGTGGGCCCAAAGCAGTGTTAGTTCTGTGAAATGAGCAACTTATCTTGGCTCTGGTGGTGTTATGTACTCGTTGGCAGTACATGTGATGAATTACGATCTTCCTTGTGCACTGAATTAAAATCTGCTTTCTCTCTCAGGTATTGCTGCCTCTGCAAGAGTTAAAAGCAGTAATGCCTCCTCAGAGCCACTTCAGGGGGTGGGAACTGTTTTTACAAGATTTATTATGATCAGCTACATTTTAATCTCTTTTTATCAGTTGTGCTGTTTTCTTACTTCTTTTGTTTCCATCTGTAGACATCAGTCCTTTCACATTTTGCTCTGTAGCTGTGGGATTCCTCAGCCCCTGCTCAGTTGGAGTCTTACATAAACATGTGGTGAGAAACTGTGCCTGGTCCTGCAAAGGCAGTGTGAGCACAAGGACTGTGCTAAGCCAGAAATGAGAAGAAATGAAAACTGCACAGCTGTGGCAGTAGAGTGGCAGGCACATCGGTCTGAGGTGTCTGTTACAAGTTTTTGTTCCTGGGACAGCTGACATTCAAAGCAGCAGGAGGCAATTAATGTGAAAATTCGTTTGTTGACCCTGTGGCTTCGTTGCACCACTTGTGTTAGGAATCAGGAGATGGTGCTGCTCTCCGTGATTTAGGGAGGTTCCTGGGTAGAGGGAAACAAACGTGGCCAGCTCATGCACCCAGTGTTAGCCTTCAGCATATGTTGGGGGCAGTGTTTGGATAAACAATACTCATGCACGTTTGCAGCATTTCATGCTCCAGTAATTTCTGCCTGGGGGTGATGATCTTCAAGAATTTTATTATTATTTTTACTGTTGGTGGAAGTCAGAGTGTAGCCCGGAGGTTTTAGGGCTCACTGAGTCATCCTCTTCTACCAGCATACACGATCCACATTTGCTGAGATGCAGCCCTGCATACATCCATACTCACATCCAAACTGACCTCTGTCGGCAGCTGTAGAATGGATGGGCTGTCACTGAAATGTGTCAGCCCTCTCGTGTTCATAGAACAGGCCCTCTACTACATTATATGCCCCTCACATTTTAGCATTTTCCTGTTTAAAATATTTGTACCTGGAAAAGAAAGCGCTGTCATATGTTTCAAAGCAGGCAGTTGTTTTTACCTTGCTTTTCATTTATGTCCCATCTCTGTGGCTCTCTGGTCTCATTAGGAGATGCGATGTGTTTGGCAGACTATCAGCAGGCTCTAAGTTTAACTCCAAGGGGAACTTGAGCTACTAATGCAGAGAAACACAAGTAGATGTTTTCTTCTATGTGAGCGGGCAAACAGAATGCTTCTAAACAAAACCCATTTTGGATACAGTGGCAATGTTGCTAGGCCAATGATCTTACCCAGTATTCGTGACGGATCTTGTAACACAGATAGAGAAAAGTGAAGCAAGCTGATTTTATTATGTATTTTTGGAAACGACTGTTTTTTGAATCTGTAGGTTATAATGCTGGAGACAATCTAGGTGTATCCAGATGGGAACACATTCAGGGTGCAGATATTTATAGCGAGACCATGCCCATTTTTCAGCTGTGCCAGAAGCCTGGCTAAGGGTTGGCGTGTCAACTTGCCTACATATTGGAGAGCATCCAGAGTCCTCTTACTGATGGCGATTTGGAAGTGTCAAACAGAGCCATCAGATGGTGTGATGGGTCCTCCTGAAGTACTTCTGAGGCACATACTGTGATTTCTGTGAAAATGGCACTGGACTGCTAGCTGTATTTGCTCTGTATGAAACAGAAATGCTAATGTGCTAGGAAAACTTGAGGGTTATGAAAAGAGTCATGAGGCTGTATTTGCCATGTTTTGATTTAAGTGCCTTTAAAAAAAAGAAAAAGGGCACGTGAAGTAATGAGTCAAAACAATATTACCCACGCTGCAGGTCAGCATATTCAATCTATTGTGTTTTTTAGAGGATTATTTGGAGATTATTTGGCTGCTGCCTGCACGGGAAGGATGAACAAAGGATGAGCTTTGCAGTGCTGCCCCACAGTCATAGCCCGCCGTGTTGCCATGCAGTTTACATCTTCCTTTCTGCTGGCTTCTGAGAACTTCCCCAGTGTGCTGATGTTTGTGTGCATGGCTGGCTCCGTCGGAGTTCATCTGCTGAAAACTGATGTGCTCTGCCGTGCTGCATGCTTTAAGAACTGCTGGCTTAATGTGGTGATAAGTCAGCCTCATCAGAAAAATCTATTCAGACGTTGCTCCTAGATCTAACCCCACACAGCATCTCTGAACTTCAGAGCTCCTGGTGACCATGGTGACCAGGTATCTCCTTCGCTCTGTTGTACATTCATTGCCAGGCAGAGCTGTATACTTCCTGAAAGCATATGTGATGCACAGCAGGAGGTGTGTGTGAGCAGAAGGGCTGTAACAGTGCTCATGATGATCTGCCTAGTGACAGCCCTGTCTGCACTGCAGTGATTTATACCATTGTTCTTAAGGAAAAAAACATGGTCCTCAGCGCTGGAAAATCTCTGCTGGAATGCCCCTCTTGCTCAGCTTCCTCTTGCAAAACACACTGCAGTGCAGGCAGTACAGTGACTACAAAGAGACTTTCTCCTTCCCAAGTATGTATGTCTGTTGAATAAGTTCTAATTAGCATGTCAGCCTTGTTATGGTGCCTAGCCCTAGCAGAGTACAGTGTACCTCTTCACGGCTTGTGGGATGTTGAAACTCTGCTTTGAGGCTCCAGATGTCCTGCTTATCTGCGAGCAGCCACCTTCCCTGGACGCAATGCTGGTTTGCTAAAAAGTCTGAAGTAATGACTGAAAGCTCTGCCTTTAGTGCCAGGTATCAGGCATGCGTCCTTCTGCAGGAGTATCCTCTTGGTATCAACTGCCGTGTTCTGTCTGAAGGAGAGTAACACAGAGGAAACCCTCCATCACAGCAGCGTTTGCCCCTGGGACCAGAGCAGGTGATCACTGTCACAAGGTCCATCCTGCACTGCCTGCCCTCGGCTCCTCGCTGTGACCACCAGCTCTTCAGGGACATGAGGACAGTGCAGGATGCTGACGGCTTTTTAAACCAAGGGAGAACCCATGAGAGGAAGAAGGGAGATGAGGCCTCACTCAGGGGGGAGGTTGCCACTCTGGCAGGAGGTTGCCGCTTCCTGCAATGGTCATCTCAGAACTTCAAGTGGGGAATACAGGGAGCAAGATGAACAAAGAGAGCAACAATGTGGAACTGGTGACTGGAACTGGAGAAGAACAGGGCAAGAAAGGAGGAGCATTACAAAGTGCTCATCAAATTCACATGCAAATATTAATGCTGGCATTGTACTCGATTAACTCTGTGTGGATGGAGATGCGTAGATCTAAAGTGTTCCTTTATGAATCACCTTAGAGGTATAATCTTAGCTTCTTTTGATCAAACATTAACAATTTGTTTATATTCTTTGCTGTCTGTCTTTGTTGGTTGTTCTTCAGTCTCTGTCTTGACTATTGATTGTGAGAAAGCAGAGTTTCCCTGAGCTCTTATAAGTTCTGTTTTCACCTTGGCAGGAGAAATTCCTCTTTGTAGCTCTAACAGAGCTACTTTCTTCTGTATGTCTCATTTACCTCCCTGCCAGGCAGACAAAGGCGGTCTGCATTCACTGTACAGTTTCCAATCTCCTAAAGCCAGAAGCAGTTGTCAGTGAATGTTAATTGTGATAAGCATCCTATCCACTGCATTGCAGGCCAGAGTTCATTTGTTGCGTATGCTCTCTGTGAAACGGACCACTGTAACCTGCAACATCACGTGAGTGAATGAGACAAGGACTTTGTGCAGCTCTGAAGAATTTGGCTGTTATTACTACATCAAACTGTGCTAGACAGTCTGCTTTGGGAGGCACAGTTCTTTACATCAACGGTCACATTCTGCACATTGGATGTAGAAAAAACTAATTTCCTTAATCAGAAAAGACAACTTTTTTGTCAGCAATTTGAAATGCATCATGCTTTCATTCACCTTCAAATATAAATATTTTAATACTCCTTAAGAAGTTACCTTGGGGAATGAGTTAGGGCAAGAGGCTTGCAGAGAATCAACATGGAGTCAGATTTTGATCTCAGAAGTTCCTAGTTCCTCAGGTACTGTGGCATGCTGCAGTGGGGAAATGCTGTGCAGCACCCAGACCCAAGGGTTCCAGTGGTTCCAAGGTAACTTGTGGTGTCCTCTCCCTGCACCAGCAGCTGTGGCAACTGCTCACTGAGAGCCAGCAGGCTGATACTTCAAAATTTGCTTATGAAATACTGTCAGTTGTTCCCTATAAGGTCCTCACAAGGGCCACAGGCAGCTTCACTTCCATATTCACTGGTTTAGCAGCACAGGGTTATGCTGTGGAAAGGGCTATTCATGCAGGGAAAGAGCTTCTGAAGTGATAAGCACCTTTACCCTTGCACTCATTTTCTGTGGGACACTTAGTGATTATCTGATATCAGTGCTTGAAATTCTACAGAAAAAAAGAAGTGGGCAAGAAAATTTATATTTTACTATCTTAATCCACATCCCTCTGTTTTTCCATCTTATCTGAAAAAAAATTTCTAGAGTACATTTTCAAGTAATAGATAAGTATTAGTCAATTTATTTCATATCAACTCAATATTGACTGAAGTTTGAGACAAAATACAAAGCAGGTACTGAATGTTCGTCATTTAGAACAATTACTTTCCCTTAACACAAATGATGAAGAAGAAGGAACTTTTATTCCTTATGGGTACTCAAATACCAGGATTTTACAAAGAATGTCTTAGAAATAGGTCGAGTTTAAGAAACTTTAAACTTTAAGAAATAGTTTGCATTTTATCATCTCAACAGATATGGAAGTTCAACATTTATTTTTACACAGACCATTAAATCTCAGTATTTCCAATATGGAACTTTACAGTAACTGCATAAACTGTATTTTCGGATTACTTACACAGGCTGCTCCAAAAGTAATGCCTCTTATTTTATTATGTTGGTGTCTGAAGCAAAGGTGTAGAATTTTTCCATGCAGAAGAAGTGGCACCCATTGATATTCATCAACACTTGCTGAATGTTTATGGAGACCGAACAATGAATGTGAGCACAGTGAGGCAGTGAGTGGTATGTTTCAGCAGTGATGACAGTGACAGTGGTCACCTCCAGTGGTGCACATTTTTATGAGCGCAGTATACAGGCTCTTGTTCGTCACTCGTGAAAATGCATAGCTCATGGTGGTGACTGTGTTAAAAAATAGTGTTTTATAGCTGAGAATTTACTCTGATAGTGTTATTGTTCTCTTTGTTGTAGTTTCTGTTATTTCAGAGCAACCTACGTATTAAGATTTTTTTTTCTAGATTTCAGTTAGGAAACAGTCTTCCTCTTTGCTTTCAAACCACAGCAGATTAACAATATTTAATTTGATTAAATCATATTTTAAAGTGTAATACAATAAAACTTCTAACAACCGTACATAAAAAAGGGAAGAGTATAAATGTAGCAGGGACTTCACCAACACCTTCAAGATCAGTTACATTTTCTTGCTCCAAAATATTTATTTTGGGTTTCCTTAGATTTAAGATTTCAGCTTTAGAAAAGAAATGGACATCCTGACTGGCTCTTACAAAGAACACAATTCAGAGGTTAACTCTGACCTCATGTACATCTTGTATGTACCACACAATTCTCATTACAAAGAGAAACTAGGCCACAAATTAATCCATGTTGTTGTTTTCCCTACGTTTTCTCCTATTGTATATTCAGTCATGATAAAATCATTAAGGTTGGAAAAGAACTCTAAGATCCTCCAGTCCAACTATCCACCTGCCACCAATATTGCCCACTAAACCATGTCCCTCAGTACAACATCTACCCTTTCCTTAAACACCTCCATGGATGCTGACTCCACCACCTCCCTGGGCAGCCTGTTCCAGTACCTCACTGCTCTTTCTGAGAAGCAGTTTTTCCTGGTGTCCAACCCAAATCCCCACTGGTGCAATTTAAGGCTATTATGTCCATCACTGTTCTACCAGTGTTACCTGGGAGAAGAGACCGACCTCCACCTCACCACAGCCACAGTTGGGTCACTGTAGAGAGGGTAAGGTCTCCCCTGAGTCTTCTCTTCTCCAGACTAAACAATCAGTTCCCTCAGCCACTCCCTCTAAGACTTGTGCTCCAGACCCTTCACAGCTTTGTTGCCCTTCTGTGGACATGCTCCAGGGCCTTGATGTCTTTCTTGTAGTGAGAGGCCAATACTGAACACAGAACTCGAGGTGAGGCCTCACCAGGGCTGAGTACAGAGGGACAGTCACCTCTGTGCTCCTGTTGAATGTGCTATTTCTGATAGAAGCCAGGATGTGGTTGGCCATCTTGCCATCTGGGCACACTGCTGCCTTTTATTCAGCCAAGCATTGACCAAAACTCTTAGATCCTTTTCATCCATGCTATCTTCCAGCCATCCTGACCCAAGCCGGTAGCACTGCATGAAGTTGTTGTGAACAAAGTGGAGGACCCAGCACTTGGGCTTGTTGAACTTCATCCCATTGGCTTCAGCCCATCATTCCAGATCCATTTGTAGGGATCCCTGTCCAGATCCCTTTGTAGGGTCTTCCTACCCTCAGGCAGATTGACATTTCCACTCAGCTTGATGTCATCTGCAGACTTAGTGAGGGTGCACTCCATTCTGTCATGCAAATAAAGATATTGAACAGGATGGGCTCCAATACTGGTCCCTAGGGAATGCATTGAAATAACCAAGCTAGCATTTTGAATATCTTTTTTCTCTGGCTTAGGCCCAAAGAACCCAGCTGGACGATCCCCAGCCTTCTAGTACTCTGGTTGGGATCACAGTGCTGTAAACAGTATGGCTTTCATTTGTGTATGGAATGAGTTTCAAATAGAAAAATTAAACAACATTAGAAATGCAGTTAGTAAATTACATGGGTCCACTCATGTTTTTTGAGCTGCTTCAGGAAAGCAAATTTTAAATTTGGTTTATTACCCACTGACTGAGAAAGAAAGGAGGGACTGAGACGTGTACTTTTGGGTACAGATGACAGACCTCTAGTGGACACCATTACTAAGTGCTTATGTAAACACTGCATGGGGGATGCGTATTTACTGTCATCAGGAACTTCTGAAGTCTTTTTAAAAAGTTCTTTCGTTATATGTGTAAAAATATCACATGTTCATCACTCAAGTGTAGTTCTGTCTAAGTGCAGGGTCTCAGGAAATCATTTAACATTGCCTACTTTTTCAACTATTCAAAACCATAGTGCTGTTCTAGCTCAAGCAGCTACATCAGGACATGGAAAGTACCATGCATCAGCTTAAGGTATCTGGACTGCAGTAGGTTCTGGCTTCTTTTCCCACACTGTTGGTATCTTCTGCTCAGCCAGTGCAGGGAGGATATTTAGAAGCTATATATTCTGTATTTGGACTTCCTTATACCAGGTTAGTCTTTATGAAGAACATTCTGGTCCAGTTGTTTCATGAATAGAAGAAGGCAGGATATGGAAATAAATCAGCCAGGAATCAAAACTACCACCAACGTAATTAAATTTATTAACTTCTTAAAAATCATACAAAGACAATAGTTGACACAATAATATTAGCCGAAGATCTTGAAAACAATCACACATGGCATACACTTGGATACTATTAACAGTAGAAACATCTATTTTCTATGGCGACATACGTCAGTACCTAAACAATCACCTTCCTGTGATTATGTATCAATGATATGATCAAGGAGAACACTTGGCACTGTGCCATCCAGTGCACTATGTGAAAGGGTGAAAACAGGTTTTACTCAGTTTTTCATGCATGACAACAGATCTTTTCTTTCAAGGTTATATAAAATACATTTAAGAAAAGGATGACATACATGTTTCTATGAAAGAGAAAGCATATTTAAAAGTCATGGGTGTCCAACCTGTCAGCTTGTCTGGGCCAAACTGGGTGAATAGGAATTATCTTGGGATGCAAATATGTTGGTTGTTTCAGAACAACCTGTATCCTATTTATTTCCATGGAGAATACAACTGATACTTAGAGCACAGTAACGCTGTTTGACAGAGCCACTGACATGATGGTGTGGGGCAGGGGGCAGGCCGCAGGTTGGACATGCCTGGCTTAAGTAAAACCAGCAAATAGCTGAGCTGAGGTATGCTTACAAAACAAACACCTCTCTTCAGTGATTACAGGGCTAAAACGGAGTCAAAACCTCGAAGAAGAGAACTGACAGCCATGGAAGAGCCAGCCATTATTCCTTGATACTCTGAAGCAGCTTTAATAAATGCGACTCAATAACCTGCTGAACTAAAGTCAAGAAATGATCTGGTTAATTGGGCTTCAATGCTTTTTATTTTTTCTGGCAGATGCTGACAGACAGGAATTATTTCACTCTGAGAAGGGAGTTTACATCCCTTCAGAAAAGAAGAACCTCATAATCAAAAACAATATAAATGGTTTGAAGGCAGATGGTTTTTGGGGACGTTCTCTGGTTTGAATAAGCATATGCCAAGCAAATCTTAAAATGTATAAATGGCTTATAAGAAACTAGACCTCTTCAGCATTTTGAGGTTGAGCTCTTGAAGGAGCTACATCTAGACACCTCTGAATTTACTAGCTCCCCCATATGTGTAGGGCTCTGCTTGTAGGAGCAATGTGCAGTTCTGGCTTATTTTAGATTCAGTTGCAGATTCTGTAACAACAGACACTTCACAGCTTTCAAACTGAAGGCAGCACGAGGGAAAAAAAAACAGTGAAGAATCCTATTTTTGCCTCTTTGTCTTCCAGAGCCAAATAAAGTACACTAATCTCAGCGTTATTTATGTCTGCCTTCAAGGCAAACCAGAGCTAGTACAAGCAAGAAGTTTTGCAAACTGCATCACATGCCAACGAAACAGTGTACTGGGTTGAGTGGTATGGAAGGGCTGGAGGCACTGTTATTATTGCCCAGTACAACTCACAGTCCTTGCACAGGGCTGGGGAGCAGCTCATCTCTCCCTGCCTGGATCATGACTGCAACAGACCTAGACCTACACATGCCCTTATATGTGCCCACAGATGCAGATCCATGCTAGTGCCATTTTCTCTCCAGGGACCTGGCTTTCTGAACCAATAAGGAAAAATACTGATTTTCTACTGATATATTTAGGTGTGTTAAGGCTCTGAGGACAGGGATCTTCTTTCAGCTTTATAACTAATAAAACTCTATAAGGCCATTACAGCAGCTGCATGAACAAGGAGCAGCAAAAACAAAGAATGTACATTTGCAATACCTACCACTCCGATAGCCCAAGGCTACAGCCAAATCCATGGAATTATAGCCAGCATCTGTTTCGATAGTTGGATCAGCACCGCTTTCTATGCAAAACATGAAAAGAAAACCAAGTCAGATTTCTGACAGTAAGAACTGATAGCACATCCGTACTGACAATTCATTTTGGATAGGCTGCTTACCAAGAAGAATTTTTACGCATTTCACATGGTTCCCGTGCACTGCGTACAGCAAAGGTGTACCTCCATTCTGCAAAAGCAGTAAAAAGCCTTAAACACTTAGCAATTGATTGGCCTGGAATTTTAAGTCCTTAGCATACCAGTATAGTTCCATATATCACATATTCATCCTTGGAGGCATTCAAGGCCAGGCTGCATGTGGCTCTGGACAGTCTGGTCTAATGGCTGGCAACCCTGCCCACAGCAGGGAGGTTGAAACTAGATGGTCTTTGAGGTGCCTTTCAACCCAGGCTTTGAAGTTCTGACCAAGGCATACACCGATGTAAATTCAAGCTAGCCTTACCCAGTCATACTCATTGACATCAACTCCGCAGTCGAGCAGCATTTTCACAATATCTGTGTACCCTTTGCTGCAAGCCAGTGAGAGGGCACTTTCTCGCCCTTTCCCCAAAATCTGAGGATCCGCACCCTGAAATGATGGAAAGAAAAAAAGCAAATTAACCAATTTGTTTGGAAATGGGATTTTACAGAGAACTTTACAAGTTTTAAATATATAGTAGAACTGACAAAACTTAGGGAAAATAAGCTACAAAGGAAACGAAGAAATTTAAAATGAGGTGTGCTCTTTTTCCTTACATTCTGGAGGAGAAATTCCACTACTGCTATCTGCCCATGAGCTGCAGCCCACATCAGAGGGGTAAATCCTTCTTCATCCTTATGATTGATTACATTTTCTGTTCAAAGCAAAATATACAACTTATTAATCCCTTTCACTAATATACGGTTTGAGCTGGTAGAATGAATGCTTAGGCATATCCCTTGTGAATGGACTGAGGTAGGAGCATGTTCTGAAGTCATTCGAATCTTGAAGTCAAAAGTTGGAAGGGACTCTCAATCGCACCAGATTTGGAGATCTCTTTAATGGAGCCTCAGGGAAAAAGTTGAGTGTAGCAGGACATAAATGCATGAGATAAAGAGGGAGGTATTTAACCTTCCCTCAGACTCACCCTGTTCAATACGCGTGGCCAGATACAACATTTCTCCCTGAGCAGCCAGCTGGTGAACTGATAAAGCTGCAGAAATGAAAGTAAGAAGAGGTGATATGCATATCAGTTTTCATTCTGATGTTTGGAGGCGGGCACAGAACATCTGTTGGCTTGAGCTATCAAGAGTCCAGACATGACAGTGTAGATATATATCACCTTTTACTCTGAATCGGTACCATAAAACATGAGAACTTTCCAAAGAATTTCATAGGTTTCCATAATTTGTTTATGAATGTAGAAATTATACTAAAGGTAATAGGTGCTTCTTACACTGACTTCTCAGAAGGCAACATGCTACCCTCTCCCATGTTCTGTCAGCAACCCAAGAGCATGTTAAAAACATCTATCAAATTAAAACAAACTTATTTTGATATTTTACCATTGAGTAATTTAACAATGACATTTATTATGTGAAGAGATCAAAAAACTATCTGGAAGCCACAGTGACTTTTATTCTCTACAACGTGAGACAGAGCAGACATTACAGAACTATGTACGACATGACATCTACCAGGGAAGAATAAAGTGGCGAGTTGTTTTTTCTATTTTTAATCAAAAGTACCAAGCCATAAACACAGTAGAACTCCTTAAGGAGTTACAAAAGAGAACCCTCTGATCCCACAGGTATACTGCACAGGTGCACGGTTCTGACAACCACAACCTGGGGCAAATCTGAAAGATGCTCAGGAAGAAATATATATAATAAATGATCTCTGAGCTACACAGAAGGTAAATCTTTGTCTCTTCTTTTCAAATCAAGAACTGGACCCTTTTCTGGAAAATACACTTCAGTCATGAACTCAAAACAGGCCGGAACACTGTGACATTGGACAATGTTTTATTCCTACACTGAAGTCTATTTAAGTGAAAAAGAAGAGAAAACATGACAAGCATTGAACTTGCAGTTCTCAACATAATTATTAGCTAAAAGGCAGAAGGATACTTACAATTTACAAGCAGAGGTGTTGTAGAAACTTCATTTCCCCTATGTTTGTTAGTGAGGGTAGTTGACTGTTTTATTGGTGAGAAATGCTTAGTAGTTGATGGAGTATAAACATGTCTTACTTGGATACCAGGTGAAGGAGAAGTACGGATGTTGCATTCAGCTACATCAGAAAAAAACAGACATTATTTTAGTATCAGGAAGACAATTACATCAAAGCCACGGATTCTGATCAAGTTAGAAAGCACCAACACCATAAGATCTTTTCAAACACACGCTGCATGAGCTATGTAGCATGTGCTTTTTCTACTGTGTACTATGTGAGTTGATCAAAGAGCTGTTTTCAGTTCTGACATAAAACAGTGCTAGTAGCCCACATGTTAAATATGGCATGTCACCCAGAGACAATTTGCTGTCCAAGCGAGGAAACTTTTTGCCTAGATCTCCAATACATTTGGCATGGATTTATCAGGTATTCCTTGGCATTCAATACTCTTGCTACCACTCTCCAGTGCAAAGAACATGATGCAGCCCTGGTCTTCACCAGGACTTCTTCCACTCCTGTTGGATAAAATTATAACTGCATTACAGATGTCTTTTTATCCAGCAGGAATAGGGATATTCCAAACCAGCTTACAGAAAATGCAACAGAAGTAGCTGTGAAGCCAATTATTAAAGGGCTAAACTCCATTATTGGCTAAACTGATGGAAAACCAGTGTGCAGTAATAATTAGTGACAGGAAACTAACTGACATGCACACAGAATTCACTGTATAGAGAACCTTGTGGTCGTAAATCCAAGTACAAATTTTCTAAGAGAACCAGTAGGAAGAACAGGGTAACAGGATAAACACAAAATTCCACTTTGTTTGTCAAACAGCTACAGCCAAAGTTATCAAATTAAGCGACCTACCAGGGATTTTTGACCCCGGATCTGCAGGACTACTTCCAAAAGGTTTGCGATTGTTATCTAAGAGAAACAACCCTATTGCTGACAGGTCCAAATCTCTCATACAAGTCTGCAGCTCCACTAAAAAGCACTTAGGGCCTTTAAACACGGATCAGTGAAATCACACATTCACAGAAAATCCACAGTAGGTCTGTGTTTGTATTTGTTATAGGAAAAGTGTCAAATTCAACCTAAAGAAGTGGCAAACTACTCAGAGTCCAAAATACTGAAGCAAACACTGAAAAAACCCACACTTTTTAAGGGTAAATAGAATTCTTAAATTATTTTTTTCCCCATCAATATGCTCTGCCATTAAAGAGCAGAGATCAATTCTTATGAAGCTGGACAGAAGTGGTTAGAGATCTGCTGCAGGGAACAATTTACAGAATGGCAGCAGCATTCACATTCAAACTGAATCAGCAAGATAATCACTACAGTGACTACAGGCTTTGTACAGCCATACGGATATGACAAAGTCAACTGCATGACTGATGTTACTCTGTCATCATAGTAGTGGAAAGATAAAACGTGGTCCAGAAAGCTACTGAAGCTGAAATGACCACACAGTGCTTTCAGTAAAGTTTTGTAAAGACACATACATTCAACGTGGTATAGCCCATCCTAGAGCTCATCTTTCACCTAAGAGGGCTTGCTACCAGAAATAACCTTGTTTTTAAAACCTGCATCAGCTCTTTATAAATTAAAAGCTTTTTGTGCTGTCACTTCTTCAACTTTTTTGATTAAAAAACCAAACCAACAATCCTAAAACCATGATAAAAAAAAAAATCCTGGGGGAAATGACTTATACGGCAATAAACCATCAAGCATATAAAAAAAAATGCTAGCAGAAAATATCTTAGATGCTATTACTCATTAACACACATACATGGCAGAGGCTTTTTAAAAACATGTAGCATGATGACACAGTCTAGACATAACAACTTTCAACCTTTAAACAGGACAGATGCCACTTCCAGGTCAGAGTTAACTTGGTCTTGAATATTTTTACTGTCCTCCTCATTCAAAGACTTCACAAACCGCGAGCAGACGTTCATATCAAATCTGTTGGGTAAAATGAACTTCATGCCCATGGCCACGCTCTGGGATGGGCCCTCCTCTGTGCTGGGGTCAAGCTGGTGCTCCACCTTGATGTCTGGCATGGGTGGAAGGCTGTAACTGGCGGTACACTCTTCCACAATTAGCTGGGCTCCAGTGTCTAAGTTAGCTGACGATGCCATGGCTTCAGTTGTGTGACACTTTTATGGAGAATGTTTCCTCATGGTTTCCAGCCAAGAGCAGCTCTCTAGTCAGCCAAGCTTCAAACAGATCCAACCTGCAGTCAAACATAGATAAGATACTGGTGAAGTGACACATAAAAATACATTGTGCACGCACCACTTAGGCCTATCACCTTTGCTTTAGGTAGTTAAATCATTTAGAAATCCTGATGTTACTATAGCCAAAAGCTTTTAACCAACTGGATGCTCCAGCCTTTCCTCAGTGTGGGTGGTGGGAGCTTCATTTTTGGATATCAGCCTGACCATAAGAAGAACAAGACAAAACATGCAAAGAACAAAACGCATCCACCCCTACTCACCCTAAGCAAAGAAAGGCGCCGCGAGGTGCACTTGGTGCTATCTTCTCAGCATCCGACCTGAAGGAAAACGCAAACGACTCTGCCCCTTCACGATCCACCACCCAAGTGAACTGTACAAAAACAAGAGCCAGGAGACGACGGGCCCTTTTTAGCAGAGAAGCAGACGGCGGGCGGAGGACGGTCCTGAGGAAAGCTGCGGCAGGACCCCAGCGAGGCCGTGACGGCACTCCCCGCTTACCTCCCCGCGATGAGGAGAAAGTGACGTCTTACCGCCCCCAGGGAGTGTAAGTCACCACTCCCACCTCACCGGGACGGGGGAGGGGGGGACGTCACTTCCGCCTCGCAGCCTTGCGATTGGCCAGGTGGCGGCGCCCGCTGATGACGCAGTTGCCCGCCGGCGTGCTGTCTGTCCGCGAGGCGGTGTGAGGGTAGCTATGGCGGCGCGGCGTGGCCTGCTCCTTGCGCTCTGAGGCGGCGCGCCCCACTCCTCCGCAGCTCTTCGGCGGTACCCTCAGAGACCTCCGTTCTCCTCCCGGCCCCTCCTCCGGTTCAGCCATGGCATCCTACAAGCCCGTCGTGATCCCGGCGGTGCCGAAGCTTGGGGAGAAGATCACGCAGGACACGCTGTACTGGCGGGGGTACAAGGTGGGAAGAGCCCCGGGGCAGCTCTGATCGCCTTCCGTCAGCGCGGGGCTGCCGCTGGCTCCGCGGCCTCCGTGTGCTGGCCGGGCCGCGCTCGTGGCGTAGGGAGACTCGGCACCTGCGTTTGCAGCTGGGGCAGTCTGCATCCCAGGCTGGGCCAGCAGCCGTCCTGGCTGTCCTGAAGTTTTTCTTACTGCTTCTGTTGGAGTAATCGATGTATTCTGAGTTAATAGGACTTTTTTTTTTCTTTTTTTCCCCTTTCAGACAAAGGGTGTAATTAATGGCTCAGTTATAATGCGTGAAGAGGGAAAAGAGCATGAAAGTAAAAGCAGCCTGGGGAAAAAGAAACCGAATGGGATGGCATTGTGGAGATTTTGTTCCAAATAGCGTTTTGAGCTCAGGAGCAGGAAGAGATTTTTCTGCATTGTTGTCATTTTTGATGGTGTACCTATGTGTATTTAACTGTCTTTATTTTTACTCTTTCAGACACCTGTTCAGATTAAGGAGTTTGGTGCAATAAATAAAATAGACTTCTCTCCGGTTCCTCCATATAACTACGCTGTCACAGCCTCCTCCAGGGTGAGTGGCTGTTGTGAGGTTGTTATGTTGCTGCTTTTCAACTGATACCCGTTGAGCGAAGATAACGTCTTCTTGTTTTGCTAGGTCCACATCTACGGACGCTATTCTCAGGAACCAATTAAGACATTTTCTCGCTTCAAAGATGCCGCCTATTGTGCCACGTACAGGGATGATGGCAAATTGCTTGTTGCTGGCAGCGAGGAAGGCAGCATTCGCCTCTTTGATATTAGTGGCAGAGCACCCCTGAGGCAATTTGATGGTCATACGAAGTAAGACGGTCTTGCTCTTTGCACGTATAAGTTTATTTCGCGTGTTTACATGCGTCTGATGTCCCAGATAGAAAACAGTGATAATGCTTTGATTTGACAAATTGCTGCCTTCTCAAGACTTAACTTAATGGAAAGTATCATCCTTCCCCATAGGAAGGCACCCACAGAGAACTTGAGACTATTTCCATTTGAGCTCTCTGCTTTTAGATAAGGTGTTATCTTATGTTGTAACTTTTAGGTTAACCTAATTGTAATAGAACTTACCATACCTGTTTTATGAGTTGAAGTCATTTTCTGTTAGATTAGTAATTTCAACAGTGATTTTAAGGGCCATGAAATGTCCAACCTTGTGTTAATTAAAGCTCCATACTGTAAATGTGGTCTAAAGGATTAAGCTAGCACACAGACCTCTAAGCAATAAATACAGGATTTACATTTCTCAAGCAAGCAGCCAGTAGTCTTCTAAAACTTTTCACATACAGCAGATGTGATCCAAGATGAAAGATCCTTTCCTGGCTGAAGCTGTAAATTCTGAACTGTTCTGTTCTGAAGTGAGGGTCTGTAGCTTCCAATAGCAAATACTCTGTGTTTTCAGGCTTGAGAGAATGTCCTCCGTTAACAAGCTTTTGATGCAGTGTTATGGAAATGACAGAGTATTTTAACTTTGGTTGTTGTGGACTTTGGTTTCTAGAGCTGTTCATGTGGTGGGCTTCCTGTCTGATAAGTACCGAATATTTTCTGGTGGCGATGATTATTCATCGAGTTTGTGGGATATTCCGAGTGCTACACAAATAGTGTCCTACAGTGAGCATAGTGACTATGTGAGATGTGGCTGTGCAAGTAAACTGAACGGAGATGTCTTTATAACAGGTTTGATTTTCTTTTTTAATATATGGTTCTTCTGGCTAGAGCTGAAGAAAAACGCGGGAAGCTTTTGATATAATAGCATCTTGTTTATTTTATTTTAAATGTGAAGGATGTATTTTCCTGCTC
>PPHD01003902.1:8372-30044 GCA_002909625.1 Bambusicola thoracicus | reverse complement strand
GGCTGAATAAGCCCAGCTCCCTCAGCCTGTCCACCCTCATGAGCAGCCTACCCACCCTCATGAGCAGCCATTCCCCCTCCTGTTTATATGCTCCCTTCAAGTACTGGAAGACTGCAATGAGGTCTCCCCCAGGCTTTCTCTTCTCCAAGCTAAACAGGCCCAGTATCCCTCAACCTTTCCTCATTAAGAGAGGTGCTCCAGCCCTCTGATCATCTCAGTGGCCCTCCTCTGGACCTGTCTCAAGAGCTCCATGTCCTTCCTGTACTGGGGGCCCCAGGCCTGGATGCAGTACTCCAGATGGGGCCTCACAAGAGCTGAGTACAGGGGGAAAAAAATCACTTCCCTCTCCCCGCTGGCTATCCCTTTTTTAATGCAGCCCAGAACACAGTTGGCCTTCTGTGCTGCAAGCGCACACTGCTGGCTCACATCCAGATTCTCATCTACCAGGACTCCAAGTCCTTCACTGCAGGGCTGCTCTCAAGTAGATCATCCCCCAGTTTGTATAAATACCTGGGATTGCCCCGACTCAAGTGCAGCACCCTGCACTTGGCCTTACTGAACGTCATCAGGTTTCCATGGGCCCACTTCTCCAGCCTGTCCAGGTCCCTCTGAATGGCTTCCCTTCCATCCAATGTACTGACTGCACAGCTCAGCTTGGTGTCATCCGCAAACTTGCTGAGGGTGCACTCAATGCCATCGTCTGTGTCATTGATTAAGATGTTGAAGACCACTGGTCCAAAGACCGACCCCTGAGGGACACCGCCTGTGAACGGTCACCCCTCCCCCCCCGATACAAACCCGTTGATCACAACCCTTTGGCTGCATCCAGCCAACCAATTCCTAATCCATCAAACAGTCCATCCTTCAAATCCATGTCTCTCCAATTTAGAGAGAAGGATGTGAGGGACCATGTCAAAGGCTCTGCAGAAGTTCAGGTAGATGACATCCATCACCCTTCCCCCATCCACCAAACCCATCACTCCATCATAGAAGGCCACCAGATTGATCAGGAAAGATTTGCCCTTGGTGAAGCCATGCTGGTTGTCTTGAATCACCTCTATGTCTTGTATGAGCCTTAACATATCTTCTATGGGGATCTGCTCCATGATCTTCCCAGGCACAGAGGTGAGGCTCACCAGTCCATAGTTCCCTGGGTCTCCCTTTCTCTCTTTCTTAAAATAGGAGTAATGTTTCTCTTTTTCCAGTCACCAGTGACTTCACCAGACAGCCATGACTTCTCAAATATGGTGGTTGTCAAGCCACTCTCCATATCAGCCATCTGTTTCAGAACGTTAGGATGGATATCACCCAGCCCCATAGACTCATACACATTCAATTTCATGAGGGGAACTCAGACTTCCACTGTTCCACTGTTACAGTGGGACAGAAACCACTTCCCACACCCTCAACTAGAGGCTCATGGTCCTGGCAGACATGGGAAGCCTGATCATCTGTGAAGACTGAGGCAAAGCATTCATTGAGAACCTCAGCTTTTCCTATGTCTGAGGAAACCAGCTCCCTATTATCATTTTCCAGGGGGCATCTAATCTTGTATTTCAATATTTAATAACTATATGGAAAAAATGCGTCTTCATTCCACTGACTCTGAAAATAGCAAGATTTTTTTATTTTCTTTTTCTGGGGGGGATTTGTAAAGGTGTAATGAGCAAAATTTGACCCCTTTATCACAAAAGATCATCCCATCCTGACTATATACAGAGAACCAAGAAACAAAACGCTTATTTGGAAGTACATTACCTCTTTACAGTATTAAACCATTATGCTGACAAATACAACACTGTAGGGATCAGTCACCACTGGGAGATTAACAGTTTTGAAGACTATATGTCAAAAAAGAAACCACTGCCAAATACAGCCAAACAGATGGATTCTGATCAGAAAGGAGGAAAGGCTGAATGCAGCAAGTACTGAAGATGGATACCTACTTACAAAGAAGCAATCTGAGCACAACGAACAGCAGATTGCTACAGACATTTGACATATTTATTGAAGCATTAAGAGACTTCTGTAATGCCATTAACATATATGCAGGACTACATTAAAAGCATGCTACGTTAGGCATCCCACACAGAAATTTTGAATTATAAGTTTTTATATAAAAATCTAGCCCTTAACTAAAACCTGTTTAATCTTGGATAGCCCCTTGTTGGCACTGCAATGTAACAGTACTTCCATTTTCAAAATGTCAATGATATTTATAGCTCAAATACATTTATAGCTGCCCCAGTATTGTTCCAACAGCAAAATCAATTATAGTGTTCCCATTAACTTGCATCTAAAGAAAAATCAGACAAAACTGTATCTGCTACATTTAAGGCACAAAACATAGTGACAAACATTTGCAGTTAAATAAAACATTTGCACTATAAACAATAGCAGAGTGAGAATATCTTTGTGCTTCTTTGTAAGCATTAATGTTTTACACGAAAACACATCATTGAAGATACTCTTGAGGTAAAGATGAAGAGGCTTAAAAGATTTCAAGTTATTTTTTACCTAATACAGAGCTCATCCGGAAAAGCCTTGTTTTCTAACATGGAAAGCTTAACATCCTCCATATTTACTGGTATTCTGATTTTTCATTTGTTGTAACAAGAAATCAATCACAGCCAGATCAGTTTGCGGCTTCAGCTCATACAAAGTGAACATAGCTGTGAAAGCTTACGCTTATTGGTATAAAGTACTAGCTACAGTGAACACTGCTGGATGTAAAAAGGATTCTTCAAGAAAACAAATTAAGTATATGAAATGACCATAAAATGCTACTCTTTGGAAAGTAGAAGAACTAAAGTGAACCACATAAGCTCATCTTTTTAATACTTTATTTATTATATTTCTTAATAAAAGTACTTTTGTGCAGCATCTGTTTCTTCAAAGCTTAAAGGATCCTCTACAATTAACATTTCAGTACCTTTTCAGATCTTGTTTTGATTAGCATTAGCATTCAGATCTGATCTTAGGAAAGCATGTCTTCTAAACAGAGGTTTTAAACCATGAAGAACCATTGTACAAACACTGCAGATCAGCTCAGAAGTCTTGACCTGAAGAAATGGATGGTGCAGTTAAGTATATATTTCAGGCTTCAATCTCAAGCGGATGGAATTAGTGATAAAAATCAGGATATAACCTGAAATAATTTCTTCAGAATGCCTGAATAGAGTATCAGTTGGATGTAAGAGCAAGCAAAGTGGATTTTGACATTCAACTGTAGACATACTGTGAAATAGTTCTAATCCCTACAAACAAGTTCAGCACTGTTTTTCTGTTGTGCAGTCTTCTATATGTGCAATTCCCCATAAGGTGATTAAGTTTGAGAAATGCATGTGGTTGTTCATTCCATGAAATAGCTAAACTTGTCATGAAGAACTACAGCTCAATCCCTAAACTGCTTTAGCAGAAAAATTAAGTAATAGTTTGGAGGAACAAGAAAAGAAAAGAAAAACTTCAGAACAGCAAATTATCCATCTGTGAGACAGGTGGTATCAAAAGAAAGAATGGCAAAATAATGAAAGCAACAGCTTCCTGTATTTATATGAATGAATAATTATCTTCTGTAATTCTGTACTACTTCATACTGAATGTTTCTACCACTAGCAGGAAAATTATTTTCTGTCCTCAGAAAGTTCTGGTGTGCAACATGACAGTGGCTTGTTGAACTTAAAGCATATTTGTTTCTCCTACTGTAAGTAAAATTAAGAGTTATCTTTTTACATCACTACTGCATTTATCATCCACTGCACTGAAAAGGACAGGTTACATTACTTCTGCACGTACCCAAAAATACCAACTCAACCCATCACCAGTGGAGTTTAAAAGAATTTTTGTCACCAAATTAAGCAGTTGCTGTATTAAGTTTCTCTTTTCTTAAGTGAGTAACTTAATATCATTCATATCTGTCTGTTATTCCCAACCTTTAGCTTGCAACTAATTTTCTTTTATCACAATCTGATCTTGACTTGCCTGAAGATAATAATCTAATGTTGTAGCTTGTGAATGAAAAACAATGTTCCCCACATCTTATATTTTCCCTAGTTTGACTGTTCTGGTCTTACTGCCATCGTACTCCCTGTACTGGAATACCTGTCATGAGCAAAGTTATTCTCCCTGTTTGAGAGCATGTTTCAGAAATCTGAAGTTTGAGTGACACAAAGAAAAACAAATATTGGAACACATGTAAATTTTCTGAGAATCTTTGGATTTAGTGACTGTATCCTAAGCTATAACACTATCAAGATCTTTTACTGATTGATTGCTACACCAGCAATGAACAAATGGGTATGTTGTCAGTATTAGCAACATAAATGTCATCTCTTAAGCACACAAAAATTTACAAGCAATAAACCAACTGTCTCTTCAGCAAAGTAATCTCTGTTAGAGTCTTTTTGTAGCACCTTTGAGGTTGACTTCCTTGTTAAAAATGCAGATCTCATTCCCTTGGGATACTTATCTTTTCCCATGATGCATCAGGCTGGCAGAACAGCAAGCCTAATGTACAGAAATGCCACTGGGGTTGACAAGCAAATTCTATCAGTATGCAGTGTTTACACAGAGCAGTTTAGTAACAGCAGTTCACACAGTCCATTGCTTTAGAATAGAATTATAATTAAGCTTTAAATCTTTAGAGTTCAGATTAATTCTTATCACACATGTCTTATACATTCTGTCTGTAAGTCTGGAAAAACTTGTCACTAAAGAAAACAACATAAAATGATTAGCCAGCTTTGAGGCTGTTGTTTGGAAGATATCCAAATACAGTATTTCTATGGCATGAATATCTAGTCTTTTCTTCCTTAATTATGACATCTAAAAGGATCTCAGCAACATTTTGTTATTCTCCTGTGGTCTATTTCTCTCCAATGACACATGAAAGAAACATTACAATATGCACTAGCCATAAGGTTTTGAGAGCTCTATTCACAGCTTGAAACCATCCTCTGTATATTATCAAAAAGTATTTTCTAAACTTTTTTAAGTTTGCAACAAAGATCAAAATCCAAAACCTATATGTACTCTCAAGCTTCTGAATACCACTGGAGTAAAAAACCAGAGATCGCTCTGAGGCTGCTACATTCAGGCAAATCCACATCTTTCTCACATGCATCTAGAAGACTGTTGTAATGTATCATCCAGCACTAAACAACTCCATTATGTTTTAGCGCTTGCTTTTACATAGCCCAGCCAGAGAACCATGCTTGTACGTTCCTCTTGTGATGAGGTTATAATGCTTTGATGAACTGGGGAAAATTCTCCAATGACAGCTGTATGGGCTGATGTCATCTCTTTCCCCTCAGTCTGCTTTACTACCTGAAATGTGTTACACCAATATCTTATACAACAGAGCAGTGATTAATTTTAACTGTTTTCAGCAGTACATAAAGTTCTTCATGGATACATGCACAATTTTTCCATAAAACATGCATTACTCATGGTGTATGGTAAATAACAGCACAAGAGCAGATACTTCAAAAATAAAAAAAATAAAATAAAAATGTTGCTCATTCTATTACTGCCCTTAAAAATATTAAGTCTTCAGAGATTCCTTCAACTCTTATATTAATAAAAATAACATAATAGATGTCACAATCAGCATATATAAGGTACCAAACAAGAATGTCTCACAGTCATAACCAACTCCTCTTTAACATTAATTTTAGACTAACCTAATCTTCCATATCCACTGACCTACTGTAACTGAAGCCAATAGGAACCTTCTGAGACTTCAACACTGTGGGCTCAAACACTCAGAATAAGCAGCTCCTTGTTTAATTCTGTGTTTCAAATACTGCCCACCATCACTGGATTCGGTTGTTGGGTTGTTTTTTTTCCCCTAATTATAGGACATGTTCCCATATCTATTTGTGGGATTCCACATTCCTACTTCTGCAGGGTTATCACAGGGAAGTATGCTGAAATGTAATGAAGTAAAAAGAGTTCACAAATCAGGATGGACTGTAATTTTTCCATTTGCATCCTTTTTCAAAGAAAACATGCTTAAGATGCATCTCACAGCAAGCAAAGAGAAGGAGCTCGTGCAGTAGGTATTGTTTTCATTAAGTTAGCAGAACCAGAATATACTTTGCATGGGAAAACCTGATCATGAAAGTCAACCAGATTTTTATCCTTTTTCCAGAACGTTAGCAGAATAGCAGGAAATTTTGGAAGTATGCTTTTTACAAGACTTCCAAAAAATGCAGTAGAATATAGGATACCAAGAGCTTTCAAATCCAGCCAAATAAGTCAGTGGTTATCTTTGTCATTTAGGCATGATACCAAGTGACAAGTGAGGCCCCACAAGCCATGTTACTTGTCTATGTCAAACTCTGCCTATCTATCTATTCACAGAGGAATATAACATTGCATTTACATAATTCCAACTCAGGAAGGCTCTTTATTTATTTTTGAGGGACAGAATGGAAAATATATTCTTCTTGCCTGTATAGGAGAGTATGAACATCCAGGTAATTGGAATTATGCAGTAGACATCACAAAGCACTTAGTCATCTCATAGCACTAAAATGATGTACTGAATCATACTTCTCACTTCAGATTTCTTCCACTTAAGCAGCAGCCATGAGTCAGTACTGGAATCAGAATCAAAATTCCAGGGCAAATACTGAGGTATCATCTAGTTAAACCCTATGATCCAAGGCCATAAAGCTCTGAAAATTCTGTCAAGTTTGACTAATCTTTCTTACAGGCCTGCAGTGCTAAGGACTCCAGAACACTTCTCTATTTCATCATTTCGTTTCCCATAGAAAATTAAAGAGAACAGTTTGCTCAGAAAGACAAGCAAGAAAAAAAAATGTCCAAAAGGTATATGATTGTTCTGAGATTCAGTTTATAGAGAATAACATTTATCTGTTGAAGATCATTCTCTAGAGAAGTATAAAATATAAGTTCACAAATACAATCAGTGATGAATGTTTATATTGAACCTTAAACCAGAAAAATCTGTTGGAGAGGGTTTTTCCTTACCTGGTAACGACAAGATATTTTAACTACAAAGGTGCCTGTTGGAAGAGCAGTAGAGCAGGACAGTGAGTAACCAGCAGATTCCTGAATCCCCAGGTGTCTGGGTTTTTTTGGTTTTTTTTTTTTTTTTTTTTTTTTTGACAGAGGTTATGATGAAGAAGAGCTATTCTTTATGTCTCACTGAGTGACAAGTACAGGTTGAAGATGCCAAGGTAGAAAGTAACTTTCATTAGTGACCATGAAATAGCAGTATGTTACTCACTGAAAAACTGACAGAAAACACAAGAAAAGAATTGCCCTTCAGGAATGCAGTTCTCAGAAAACAAGAGAACTAGAAGTGGGTTGTCCTAGGGCACTGGCAGCTCCTTAAGAAACACTTTTAAAGGCAGGAGTACAAACAACATCATGGAAGAAAAGGCAGTCTTGGCATTGCCATGAGATATTCTCTGATCTTAAGGTAAAGAAAGATACTAGAAATACAAGTCAGATCAGATCACTAAGGAAAAAACACAACACTATCTTGTATTTGCCCACATGGATCCGTAGGGAAAAATCAACCAAGAAAAACAAAAAAGAGGGGGAGGGGGGAAAGAAAGACAGCTTCTGCTCTACGTAACTGATGATACGAGGTCAACTGGTCAGCCTTGCACTGGGAAATTCAAATTAAGTCAATATGTTTTTCCTATATATTTTCCTATATATCAAACAATATATTTTGTTTGAAACATTAATTTTTAAAAAAAGAAACAAAAGAATCGTGGGTCATCAGGCTAACGTAATCAGTTAAAAAAAAAAAAAAAAAAAGCATTACTACAGACACACATAAGGAATCTATCGAGAATGAAGTCCCAATCTCTCCCCCTTTCCACATACTCTACCAGTCTATGTACACTTCCGAATCCAAGCAACCAGCTAAGAATATGCTGAGATCTGTCATATTGCAGTTTTTACATTACGTGACCACTCATGCACATTCAGTTTCTGCAGAACACAGGTAATTCCCAGAGAGGTCAAAGGGAGTTATTTAGTTCAGGTCTTTGGCATACGATACGCTCTTCAGAACGATGTCTAAAACGTAGTCCGAGATGGGACAGTCATCACATGCCATCAGTGCCACCTTGTGGTGCACAGCCTACCACACTATCACTGCCCAACCAAAATTCATCTTGAAAACATATTGACAAGTAAAATTAAGTTGTTCAAATGTTTTCTCTTCAAAGCAACTGAGTTTACTTTAAGCATTTCGAGGTTTATATCATGGTAGGAGTGCGAGAATGAAGTTACAGTATGTACAAGCCTCAGGAAAAAAAATGTGTGTACAACATACTATACAGTTTATTGCTATAGGGGCATGAGCAAGGTAATCTAAGGGGTAAAACTTTTTATTGTTATTTCTTGACTGTCTCGATCCATAGGTGCAACAATAGGTTTAAAATAGTTTGAGAAATGATACAAAACTGTATTACTCACTTTTTCTCCTGGTTATCCACTAAGGAATACAGATCTCTAGAATGTTTTTCTTTTACTCAAACATGCAAGCCAGACAAAAATAAAACAAAATATAAAATACCCTGAGATCACAAGTCCGAACTGCCTCCAAACACAAGAATATTTCCTCGCTGACATTAGCTAATCTCTTCTCTGCTAGGACAAGCCTCTAACAGCCCCAGCCCCAGGTAGTCTGATGGGCAAATTGTAGTTTGCTCCAGAGTCTTGCTTTGCAGCGATACTGAATGGGCCTTCTGGCAGTATCTCTCCTCTCAACTAATCTCTCTGGAAAAGGCCTGTAGATTAATTCATTCTCATAGGCTGACAGTGCATGTTTTCCATGTACCAGACCTTTCCAAAAGGAAATCAAGCTCTTACAAAGTAGATAATCTGACAAACCAAGGAAGCTAAACGTAATGTGTCATACGGTGTCCCTCTCTACCTTCTGCAAACTATTTAGTCTTAACTCTGACTTCCTAGTTTTTATTTTTATTTCAATCAGATATTACTGTTATATGAAGTGGCCTGTAACAAGTTAAACTTGTTCAGACCCAGACTGAATGGCAGCAAAAACACATCTACAACTTCATTATGCAAATTATGTATGTAGATAATTTCATGTTTTATCTTATGGTCTTGATGTCTTAAAGCAGATAGCAGACAATGAATCACAGTGGAAACAAAACCAAGTGAAATTTTGCAAGTCATTACTTTCAGCAACTTGCTAGCATGCCTTGCAATACAGCCTTGACATTCAGTCTGTCCTCACCTGATCAGATTACATGTGCTGCCAGCCACCTCTTATCAGCAGTGAGCAGAAACTACACTCTGGCCTCAATAAACTGGAAGTTCTATTTGCAGCCAGATTAAGAGAAACAACTTCAAGTTCCATAATTCACGGAAACAGATGAGTCTCTCCTCCTAAATCATGATGTACAGAAGTGCTCCTCCTAAAGAATGCATTAAACATGCATATTTTTTTGTCATTGCAAGAGAGCATACTGCGATATGTTCTATCTATAAAACTTACAATAGATAACAACGATTGTAATCTTCAAACAGTCTGTGCAGTAACATTTCTCTTGGTTCATTCCTTTTGAGGGATTTTGTTTAACCTGTCTTACTTTCATTGTTATAAAGAATCAGATACAGTATATCTATATGCCACATAAGTTTTCAGAATATGAAAACTACTTTTTATAGCTACATTGTATTTACAAGAAAAGCATTTCAGTGCTAGGGATTTTTGTTAAAAAATATCAGTACTGCTAATAATCAAATTACTTAATCAAACCTGATTAGGTCACATGCAGAACTTTGTGTGTTGCACAAGAACTTTTACTTTCTCCAACCACCCCCACCTAAACTTAATAGGCCACTTCCCAAATAGTTCCAACTATCAGCTGGCCAAGCAAACACCAAGTCTATCTCCAAAGGATGCTATTTTCCATACACTTCGTCAAAGCAGTAACATACATTATTCTATGTCCCCTGCCTGAAGCTGAGATACTAGTAACAGGTTTAATCTGCATTTTCATGGAGCTACTAAACGCTTAGAGCCTTGCAATATGAAGTATTTACTTTGTTACCTTTAGTCCCAGTGCTCTCAGTAACAGGCAATGTTTTAGTGTATATCCATGAAATAGATTTCAACACTTCCTTTTCACTAAAGTATATTTCTTAACTTCTACAAACAAATATAGTTTGTACTACTATCATTATGTGAGTAGATATGGCTGTAAAATATTGTTTTTTCTTTGCTCTGTATTAAACCTGATTCATTGCTGATGAAATCAAGAGAAACTCTAAACACCTGCACACAGTTCACACCTACAGATAATGCTGGACATTGTATAAAAATTAGGGGTAAAAGTGTATTCAGCAGAACTGGCAGAGGCTATAAGAGGTCACCTATGACTTGTTAAGGAAAAATATCATCCATCTTAATGAAACAATGACTTACACAGCTCATCAGAAACGGGCAAACAGCCTCAGATACAGTCCTCACCACCATATTCTTGGAAACTTCACTCATATTTAACAGGACTGCTCCAATTTTAATTCAGAGTTAATCCAACTGGAGCATTTTTACTTCTGTTCTCCATGTACACCCTAAGATCCCCTTATTTCTAATGCCTAAGGTGTTGGAATTTTCACATTTCATTATGGACCTGTTTGGCCCTGAGGTCAGGTAGGTTTAAGCAGATTCTTACAGTAGAAACCAACCCAACACTGAAGACAAATGTAGGTACAAGTAAATTATTTTACCTCACTGATTCAAGTTAGTGTATTTCAAAAATGCACTGCTTCATTCTCTCCCAAGTTATTTTAGATCACCAAGACCATCACAGTCTGGTTAAAAATTTAGTAGACCTGCTAAAACTTAAGATTACTTCTATTAAATGGCCACACACCGGCTATTTGTTCTCCCAGTTCGAAACATTTTTATTCTCATACTCCACAAATATGCATATATATTTTAAAATATTTGTCTTGAAAAGTATATTTTTAATTATGATAAGGCACAGTTTAAGTTGCATCCCACAGTCCGTGTCACTGCACTGAGCTCTAGGCCCTAAATAACATCTGAGATACCACTCAGTGCTTCTCTGCCCTAAGTTACTAAACAAGGAGCACACAGAGAACAGTCATACCTCTCACTGGCCCCAACTGCAGCCATAAGCATTGAGCCAGTTCTTCTGCCAAACAGATGCAGTCAACCTACACTAAATTTACTTAAGATTCCTCACAGTACAAAATGAGTTGCACAGGGATTTGGAGAGTACATTGTAAATTATATTCAACCTTAGCAAGATGGTCCCTGTAGAATCACAAATGTCAAGTATTTCAAAACTTAGCTATGGCTGAATCAGGTAGAACAGTCATTTGGACAGGCTTGTTTGTCATCCTGACACCATGAAGAATATGCAGATACTTAGACAATTCTCTGTGAAGGAGAACAGCATAAAGAGAAATGTATATAGAAATACATCTAGGAAGTTACAGCACTTCTTTTATAGAGCATGTGTCATGTTTTTAAAATGCCAAGTTCAATGCTAACAGCTGTTAATAAGTGCCTTCTTCAATATAATTTAAATATATTTCATTTTCCCATTTAAATTTCAGTACTACACAATCTTCTCAATTCAAAACCTATGTTCATCTCAGTATGAACTATTCATTATACGTTAACAGTATTAACAGCAAAATATTATTCCACAGCTTCCTTGAAGTATTACTAGACTTGGGAAATACACTGATTGAGAAGAGGCAGATTCTTGTAGCATGGATAACTATCGGGTGGGTAATAAATCATATTTCTTATTCTTAGCAGAAACAGCAATTGCACTGCACAGACAACATTCCCCAAATGCTGTTCAGCATTTCACAAGTGGAAGTGGAAAAACAAGAAAGCAACAAGGATGCTTCAGAGAAGCTCTCCTGTCAATGGACAAAAAACTTACTTCCTATTTGTCTATCTGTTGCCAAATTTAATCAAAATGTCTAAAAACCAGCCACTGCGATACTGTCTCCATTCCACTGTCCTCACAAGAGACTGCCTACAAAATACATGCAATTTTACATTTTAGGGAGGCTGAAAAAGTCAACAATGCTTTTGAAACCAGGCTTGTTGTGTTTGTTTGAGGTCAGTGGTTTTCTTTCTTTTTGTGGTTTCTTTTTCTCTTCACACAATTCAAACTAAAAAAGGCTGCATTTCATAACCTGACACAACAAAAGTAACTGGGGAAGCTTATGAAATCAAAGAGGTTACACTGAAGTCAAGAATCAGTTAAATCTATTTCCTCTAGCACTACCAGAAGGTTACTAGAAGTAATAAAGATCAAGAGTTATCCAAAAAACCAAGCCCGTATCCTAAGATAAGCTGAAGAATCGTTGCTCAAAATGCAAACTGGTGCCCAATCTATCTTTTAAATTATTCTGTGTTCTCATTGTTCATTAAAAAGGTTCTTAATTCTTTTTCTTTTGCTGTTATTGTACGCAGTCTTTAAGTTTCCCAATGAAATACCAAGCTGTACTGTAGAGCCTTCAGTTAAAGAAAACATCTTCGCATTCCAAGAGTCACACAACTGCTTTGGGGTCTCTTCAGCAAATGCAGATGGTTACCGCAAACAATCATGCAGGCAGTGACTATTCTAGAGATCTACATGCAAGGCTTTCAGGGAATTTGTTCTGACTGTTGTTCAAACATGCACACAACTAGTAAGCACATTTTTCAATCTGAAATTTGGTGTTTAATATTTAATTTCTTTTTTTGAACAGTTGTATCTGAAAACCACATCATTCCTTGAAGTCCAATGCAGGAGACTGAAATCCATCATCTGAGTTATCTGCAACAAGTTCTTATCATTACCCGAGCGTCTACACACTAATAGCACTACACAAACCCACCTGAAAAAATATTTGGTAAAAATGCCTTTACTATGACAAAGGTTTCTATAGTCTGCATACCTCACCAACAGAAAGGCCTCTGCCTGCATCCACACACCTCTGTTCAGATAACTCATTATAAATTAAGTATCTAGGTAAGCCTTGCAGTAGAGAGTAGAGAGAAACAGGCACATCTAATGCAATACTTACACGATCCCATGTTAGAGAGCATTTCTGAATTAAATGAGTCACAGCCCAGCAATTTATCCTTTACAAATCTTGACTGGATATAATGTTGCATCATACAAACAATCAAAGCAAATTCAGAACCAAGCTTGAAATTATGTATGGTGTATCAATTCCAATATTCTCCTATTATTTAGGCAGTAGTTTCCTGCTTGCCCAAAATCCGATGTCTAAACTGATAGAATAAGGATAAGCTAGTAAATTCCATTGTAATAGTTGTGACAAATGTGTAGCTTCATTAGGAATAAAGCCATTCAAAAACAAAATTGCATAGTTTTTAGGAACATTTTTTCCCATTGAGTGATGTTAATCAGAGTACTTTCAACAGCATTGCTACTACCCTTGGTGCCATGTAAATTGTGTTACAGCTCTGAAGCTTATTAATTACATAAAAAAAAGCTGGATGTGCAAGTCACAGAAGATTCCTCTGTATGCATTAAATACACACTTTCTCTGACCAGAGCAGAAGTTAAATCATCTTGGGGCCTCGCAGAAGAGGCTCAAACTCCCAAAGCTGGATTTATTGTATTAACATCTTAAGCACATTTTTGTTCATGCTGCAAGACGAGAGTCACAACAAATGTCCTGAAAAACTGTCCTTTGATAGATTACCCCAGACAATACACTCCCAAAATACCACACAAAGGTCAGAGACCAAGCAAGTCCTACTCTGCACCATTTAAGTCATTTTTATTTTCATCATTAGTATAGTTTATTGTGGAAGAAAAAAAAAAAAACAGGACATTAGAAAATCTAAGTGACATTAAGGACAGTATCTTCTCAGTTTATCCCATTCTACCCATTATACTGGAAATTGTAACTGAAAAACATGAATATTGTTATCTATGTTGTCTCTGCACGTAAAGCTTACCCTAAGTGCAAGAATATGCTGTATTAGCTCTTCATGTAGAAAGTGATCAAAATTCAATCCACCCTTATTACCTGTTGTTTTCGTATACAAGGTCACTGAAAACTGATAATGACACAGAAATGCAACTCTTAATGAGATTTTAAACTTTCAGCCTACCCTACCTACCATGTAATCAAACATTTAATACAAATTCAAAGCTAAGGAATTGAGAAAATGCTAGTGATTTGGCATAGTTTCTTTTCTGTACAATATGACCTTGCAGATTTTCTGCTTCTAGAGTTTCCTTGAAATCTTTATTGAAGTGACAGAAAAGACTGTCGTATTCATACTGGTCTGAACAGTACAATACTTTGGTATTAACCATAACAAAGGCACAACAAAACACTTCAAATTCCAGAACACATACCCACTGCTTGAGGTAGAAACAGAATACACTGAGAGAAGTCACAGTGGCCTTCAATACCTAAAAATAGCTCATAGCCAAAAAGGGAGCAATTTTTTGTATTGTCTGATTGTGATGAGACAAGGGGGTAACAGCTTTAAATTAAAAGAGGAGAGAGTTATGTAGGATGCTGGGGAAATTTTTCACTCAGAAGGTGAATGAGACACTGGCGCTCTTTCCCAGAGAAGTGCAGATGCCCCATCCCAGGAGGTGCTCAAGGCCAGACTAGATGGGGCCCTGGGCAGCCTGAGCTGGTGCCTAATCTTTGTTTGGCAGCCCTGCCTACCGCAGGGGCATAGGAATGAGAGGATCTTTAAGGTCCTTTTCAACCTAAGCCATTCTATGTGAAACAGAGGTGGGCATTATCTCATTAAAAGGAGACATGAGACACTTTGCCAATATTACACATTGTACAATACCTATCAAAACATCCAGAAGTAACACATTTACTGCTTTGAAATTTAATAGCAAGAAATATATTTCTGCTTAATGAGTAAAATGACTTAACAAGAATAACGGGAAGGCTACAAATTCCAAAACAAATCTTAGTGCACCTCATATCTAGTTAGAGAAGCAACTGGAATGAACGCAAATAGGGCTATAAGGAATTATTGACTGAGAAATCTTGATTATTTCCTGACAAAATTCTACTAGATAAAGTATCATGCAACATCTAGTAAACGGTCATTTTCTAAATACAAACAAGGAGTACAAGACTGGAGATCACACTAAATCTTCACCACCACCCTTTTTTTTTTTTTTCCCCCATTTTATGAGTTACTAATAAAAATTCAGTTACATATATTCCGGTATATATATGAAAAGTTTAGTAGCCTTAAGAATTTTGAACTCTCACAGAATTACAATAATAATAGAGTTTTCTCAAATATACTGATCAGCAAATGGAATTATTAATCTTGGTAGCTGTCAGCATATACTACACCTATGATTTAACAGTCAGATAGAGGACTACCTGGACTTGCTCTCTAAGCAACCTTGCTGCTATTCTACACTTAGCTGTATGGATTTTTTCTTTCCTGAAACTGATGAATATTCTTTAAAATAAAATGTCTCAAATTTTCCAGTGGAATGAGCTCATAGTAACTAAATAGAGCAGAACAGCTTCAGCAGCATTACGTTATTGCCGCTCTCAGAACAGAAAACTAATCATAAGTTGGCTAAATTAGAACAGTGGTCAACTTGACACTATTAAGGAAAGGCATCTTCTACAAATGAACCCTCTCACAACAAGCAACATGGTCTAAGAGAAGAATTTAACAATTAAATTGGTAAGATAACCCGGAGTAATGTCTCAAATTCAGAAAAAGGCAGACTGAAGTTAACCTAAGGAAAATTATATGTATTTGACCAGGTTGAGAAACGGGAAAAAAATATGTATATTTCTATATTCTATTATCAGCTTTTTTCTCTCCTGATAGTGACTGGTAAATGTAATAGCAATGACTTCATAGGTCATTTAGCAAAGGATCACAGAGACGATTTACTGACTGGCAGGATAAAAAGTACAAACAAAATCTTAGAAAGGAATTATTTATAAGCGTACAGTTCTGATGTTTTCCTCACAGGAACACATTTTGTCTGTTTCCTAAGGAATGGATCCATAGTTCTTCATTTTTCTCTTTTTTAATTATAATGTCTATATTGATTTGAACAGGTCTGACTTTAGTTGCATTGGTTAAATAGTGTATTATGAAAGAAATTCTGATCAGCTTAAGCATTCTTCCATTCATAAAAGTTACATTTTATTAACTTGGTGGCTTATCACAAAAGCTCATTAAATAACACTTAAAATAATAACACTTAAAATAAGTTCATAATATTTGCAGTTCAGCATTAATGATATGTGCTGTAAGTTATCCTATTTTGCAGCACTACTCAAGCAACATAAAACCTGACACTAAGGAAGAATATCTCTACAAACGATTTGACTACAGTTGTGCAAAATAACTAATTTGTACGCTACTTCCCACAGAGACCTTTCTTTGCACACACATCTTGGACAATGGAGTTCTTTAGAAGACCTCTATTCTGCACAAATACCTTCAGGGAAAGAAAACAATACTCATTTGTTCTATCAAGTCTAACTGCAGTTTGGTAGACTGTTTGGAGATTGGAAGCTGCGTAAATGTGACGAAACATTCTCTAACAGTATCCGAAAATTCATCTAAAAAAAAAACAAACAAACAAAAACCACCATCGCCTAAACAAAATGAATAAAATACAGATTTCATCGAGCACCAGATTTCAACAGGAAAAAAATATATATATATATATGTATCCTTCACAGGGCACCAGGACAAGAGTAGAGAAAAAAACTGAAATTATGTAAAAATATAAAGATATGGCAGATTACATGTGTGAGATATGAAATATCTTTTGGAATTCTCCTTCATCCTAAGTCAGAAAACACTTTCCATTCAGTCTGCTCCTACACCACTGTTTACTCTTAAACTCATCTGAAATGACAGTGCCCACCTGAGGTTCTGCCTGCCCTGAAGAAATCATTGATTTATTAATGCTGTACAGAACAATCATCCTGGTCTTACTCATTCTGGTCACGCTGCCCTTTGCCTAAGATAGAGGAAGAGCATGATTTCAGCTGCAGTTAAGCTCATTATTGTACAACCCATGACATTATGGTCAATGAATAGGCTAAGTTTCAGCTCATATGGTGTTCCTTTTAATCACTTTCTAGTAATAGTTTCAGGCTAACTTTTAAAATATTTTCCTACGTTTCAAGTACAAACACTATATTAGCAGGCATAGGGGAAGGTCAAATCATGTTAAGCTGCAGAAAATGAATTAATAATTCAGAGAAAAGCATCCAGAATTTACCCAGGTCCACTTCAAATATTCCACTAATGTTTTTAACACTCACTACAAAGCACACAGTGCTTTTCAGTTAAAAAAGTATTATTTTGCTCTATCAACATGGGCAACAAGACTTTTAAAAAGGCTTCTTTCTAAAAACAGTTTCTCCTTCCTCCTTACTTCCCCAACTATGAAGCTAATTGTTCTGATACGCAAAAGTCTCTTAGTTTCTAGCCAGCTCATATGAACACATTGGCTTCAGGGGCAATAATTTCTTTTCTAAGCTCTCTTCCATTCTCTGGTACCCTGGAGAAATACTACCTTTTGCTATGATTTTTTTTTTTTTTTTTTTTTTTTTTTTTTTAATGGGACAAAGTCTCCTTTCTCCTGAAATTCATATGAACTCTGTATTCCTGTTTCATTCTCTATTCATCACTCTTCAGCATGAGTGACTAGAACTTACACAGTAGCCCAGATTAGATCAGTAATTTTCTGGTAATGCTCAGCTGTAACTCACTTTGTGCTAAAGCAATAGCAATAAATTAACACAGGAAATTTCACTACGTTTGTTCCAACTATAGGCTGAGTAGGAATCAACACAGACTTGCTGTTCACACCCTATAATACAATTTATTTTTTATGTTAATTACTTGTTGTATGGGAACTGCTGAATCATGGCTTGAACCTCTGATTGACCACCTGAGGCAAGCACTGAGTCAGCCATGGGAGCACAGGTGAGCACACAATCCACCTGGAAGGGGGTGGAGCCTGGCTCCAGCCCCCCAGTCCCCATTTAAGGGCTGACTGCCACTAGGGAAGGATGTGTCTCTGGAGGTTGCTCCTCTTAGAGTCTTTTTTGGGAAGTCCAGAACACAGGTAAGCTTTCCATTCATCTACGATTATTCCTCTCTAACACAATAATCTTTCCAGACTAACTTCTCTATATACTTATTGATTATACACTTGTATCATAGCAGGTGAATACTACACCTAGTTGGATAAAGAGATATTTCAAAATTGCAAGGGCTGCTCCAAAAGTAATGCCTTCTATTTTATTCATGTCTGTACACAGCATCAGAGATGAGTGTTGCTGGGATGGCAGTGGAAGTTGACCCTTCCCACCAGTATCCTATTACACTTTGTTGCCATGTGACAGATAACAGCAGAAGGGCAGTCTGACATGGAAGTGTGTATGAAGTCGTGTCACTGAATTCCTCCATTCAGAATAAAATTGCACCCCCTTGACACTCATCGTTCTCTGAACGTTTATAGAAACCAAGCATGCCCATATGTGCGAAAGTGGGTAGTGTTTCAGTAGTGGTGTCAACAACAGTGGGTCATCTCCATTGGCACAGAACATTATGTGAGTGATATACAGACTTATGTTCATCAGTGGCAAACATGCATAACTGATGGTGATGACTGTGTTGAAAAAAATTGTTTTGTAGCTGAGAATTTATATAAAATAATGTTATTGTGCTCTTTATCTGTTGTGGTTTCCATGGAAGTAAATAGGAGGTATTACTTTTTAAGCAACATCATGTACTAGGCACCGGTGGGACTACTGTTAAGAGACTAACTGGGGTGCAGTTTCTCCATCAGTTATGTATGGATTATTAATAATAAGAATAGAGTTTGAAATAAACCTTTCCTGAATTTTAGCTGTATGATGCTGAAAGAATATTTTCTAAGTAATTCAATAAATTAGTTGCACCAAGGCATGACACTACTTTGTGAACAGTTAGATCTAGAACTGCTAGGAACATGTCAAAAAAAGTAAAGATAGTTGGCATGTTGTATTCAGCTGATGCTAAAATGTTTCACAGGGAAGTCATCTGTTTTGTCTGTTACTGGATTTTGCAAAGCAGTCAAGTCAAAGTCAAATTCCCACTCCAGGGCAGTGAGTGACTGCAATGGAATGCTGCCCCCATTTTAGTAGAGCAAAAGACTTAAACTGGCTTTGCCGTGCTATGGACCTATATCCTAATTAATAAGCAACAAACAGTAAGAAAATGATTGTTTGCTTTTTTCTAATAGACTGAAAACACACCTTCATTTCAAAGGTGTCATCACAGAATCAAAAATCTACAATTGCAGAGCTGCCATACTGTAAGCAGCATGAGATTTTGTGCGTGAATGAAAGTTTTCTTCCTCTTCTTCCAAATATCTCAGATCTTCAATATTTTTGAAGTCTAATGCAATATATTAGAAAGATTTATTTAATAGATTCACCTTATAACTTATGAACAATCAACTACATTACATAAATTATAATTGTGTCAAAAATAACTGTGAAGTAAAGGCATCAATACTATTCTTAATGGTTTACAGTTCTTTAAGATGATCCTCGAAACAGTAGTAAAGAGTAGTTCAAGTTTGGCATAAAGTTATCAGGGTGTAGTTAGCAAATTAAGGTTTCCTTATATAAGGCATCTTATAACTGAGTTGAAGGTATGAAGTTAAGTATGAATAACATTTAAGAAGTCACTGTTAATGCTGTAATTTGCTATTCATATTTTCTGGTGAATGACAACCCACAACTTAACTTTGATTCAGTTGAAATAAGAATGTGCACCTTCATGTAAAAGTTGCCACCAGGAATCTATCGGATCTGATAAAAACCTGAAGTCCTACAATACCATACAAGTCTAGGACAGGAGATATCATACAAATTGTACACCTGAAAATGAACATGTATATAAAGCCTTACTGATATGTGCCATTCTGAATAAAGCTCTTTTAAAATAGTGCATCACAACAAGAAAGATGGCTGACTGCCTTAAATATTATTGGTATCATAACCGTATTTTTAAAAGGTATTTCAGACTGTATTGTTCTCTAACCGAGGGTAGGAAGGAGAAGAAACTGAAGTTAATATTAGCTGTCTCTTAAATAAGATATTAATATAGCCATTTCCTGCATATTCGCTCTAGTTTATAAGGTAAAACTAAAAGCTGCATTAAGTAGCTTAAGTGGAAGACTTCCTGCCTATGTGATAGGTTATTCCAAACATGAAGAGTTGATCTCAGAATTCAAACATGGGCGGAGGATTAAAGCAAAGAGAATACCAAAATATAGACACTTTCATAAATCAGAGTAATGATACAGTTTAACTGTATTCAATGCAGTGTATGATATTACTTCTAAAGTTTCAATTTTTCCTACCTTCACGAAGAGAGAAACCATAACTGATACAAAAACCACGGTTTCAATACAGATGTGGCAATTAGGGCATTTTTTTATACAAAACAAATGTAAATATGATCCTGAATACCTGCTATGTTTTCTTTTCAAATAGCAATGATAGAGAGGAGTTCAGAGATGATGTGGAGTAGTGACACAGCCAAGTACTAACGCATTCATAGAGAGCACAGGAATAACTTCTCTACATCACAATAAACGCAAGTCAAGGTCAAACTAGCATCAGAGTTTGAGTGATTCACACAGCATGAATAATTTATTTAATATGTAGTGTTTTTCCTTACTTGTTACAAATACACAAGCAGATTCATTTCCACATGTCATATTTGCATTTGTCATACTGATATAAATCACCATATATTCCTTACGATCTTCATAAAACTTAGGTTTGTTATCTCATGGTTATTAGTCAAATAGCATACGTTGTCATTCACAGCCCAATTAGGTACATGCAGAAATGCTCCCAGGATGAGTGCCTGTATTTTTAAGTTTTCTTTTGGCCAGCTTGTTTTCAAAACCAAAAATTCACTTTTCAAAACATTCAAGCTAATAAAACTCAGTACTTTAAGTAACCACTAAAGCAAATAAGAGGAATAGAACACCACCAAATGGTAAAAATTAAATAGCAATTTAAAAAGTAGAAGCTGTAAATAGGAATTAAGAAAGCAATAATATAAGGTACAGTATTAAATTCCTCAATATTCAGAAATACAGCCTTTTAAAACCTACAATATATTAGCTAGTTTGTCTGACTTTGACCCCACACCCCCTTGAAGGTTGCACACTAGATTAAAAGAATGAGCCAAAAGCAATTTGTTATCCAAGGCTAATAGCAAGTACATTACATAGCCTGAACAGGTGTTCATGACAAATTAGACAGCTAGGCAGTCACTAACTACTTGAAAGCTTAACAAGAGCAAGTACTGAATTCTGCACCTAGGACAGGGCAGCCCTGGAAGTTCACACAGACTAAGAAACAGGAACTTGAAGAGCAGCCCTGTAGAAAAAGGCCAGGGGGTTCCATTTAACAACCTCAATATGTATCAACAGTTCACCCTGACAGTTAGAAAGGCAAACCAAGTCATCCTGCTTTATTTACTTTCTAAGCCAAACTGCTGAGCCAGAGTAGCAACCACTTAGAACCATAAAGACTGGAAGAGACCTCTACAATAATCTAGGCTAACTGCCCACCTACTGTAAATATAGTCCT
>PPHD01003901.1:0-30044 GCA_002909625.1 Bambusicola thoracicus | reverse complement strand
GAAACAAAGTTCAGATGGTCTTTGTCACAGGGATTTTCCAGTTTTGCAACTGGCTGCAATGGCAGCCAGTCCTTGTAGTTCTTCGTATAATTAGAGGGGGAGATACAGTTTTCTAAATTAGCACAGGAGCCATGGGTCATACCTCCAGGTAAAGGGAGGCTAGAACAGAAGAGAGCAAGGAAAATAAACAACAAAACAACTTTATTGATACGTCTTTACTGTACAGACCAAGTTAATAGGAGCTCCAACATGGCCTGTCTGAGCAGTGAAGCTCTGAGCTTTTTCTACATAAATTGTTTGGTCAGCACTGGTTGTGAATTCATCTAGGCAGGAAACTGTTCTTGGTTTAGATACTGAGGTGGTTGTGAAACTTGCTTCGGATTCAGTATCCTGCTGCAAAAATCTAGTCCTTAGAGAGACACTGGAGTTTAAGAAGTCCAGGCATTTCATATATATGAAGAACAGTGACATCTTAAGCACTACCAACAAGAGAGAACAGAAGGTTGTACAAAAAGTAATGATTGTGATAAGGAAAATCGTGCCAGTGCCCTTGTCACAGAATACAGATAGCCACATGGCATACAGAATTCAGCATATCCCTAATTATTTGGGGTGATTTCAGTGAGAATTGCATCCTGATATAGCACGGAAAAGCTTGGTTGTTATATCAGAGTGATGTAACTTACAGTCATTCTGAACATCTGTTGAATCATAATTAAGTATGATTATGTGCTTCACACCTTATAGTCGTTTTCTTATCTAATTATATCCAAACCACTTCATAAGCCAAATATTGAATTTGCCCAGGTATATTTCAGAGTCAGTACTCCTCTAGCTTTCCAAATGCTATGATGTTGAGACAAGAAAGTACTTTTTCAATTAAGAGCAGTTTACAATATGTTACACTTTCAACATTCAATTAAATAATAAAGATATGAGAATAAAACCCTTCTGCAACTCCGGGGAGCCACTGATGGAATAATCTGCAAATAAGATTAAAAGATTTTGGTACAACTAAGATTGCCTTTCATGACCTTAAATGTCATCCACATCAGATTTAGTACTAAGCACTGTATTTTTTCTTTTTCATTAGTCAGCCTAGGAGAGAGATCATAATGTTTTATCATGACCTGGAAGATGGGCATTATTATGTGAACTATGCTTTGTTTTCTAGAAATAAATACTGCTCCATTTATATTTCAATTACAGCAGTAAAGCCTCAGCTGTATAATATACGTAAAGCTCTAACCTGCAAACATGATTATGCTGCACTGTAGACATCACATTATTATGCAATCAATATTTTGTCATGACTTGCATATTTTTCAGCTCCTCTGGAAATCTGCTTCTTTGAAAGTCTAACTGAATAAAAATATATTTCCTACTATCCGAGAGTATTTTTGATTGGTAATTAGACATTTACACAAGAAGAACAAATCAGATGAAAGAACTGTTTCCCCCCATATATCAACAAGATGATTTAGCCTAAATGAAACTTCAACATGAGAAACTTAATGCATGAGAAAGAGGTATGGGAGGAAGGAGAAGGAAGGAATACTTTTCATCCTGTGGTGTGGAATTAAAGCAACCACTTACCATGAAGTAATTTCATAGACGTCCTTATTTTGTTCAGTGCATTGCTGAGCATATTATCTGAAACAATCTAGCCTCCTAAAATGTTTGAGTTTGGACTGAAAAGTTGATACCAGAGTTTCCAGGAGGACCACCTGACTAAGTCTTGTTTGAAGATAACCATAAGCCACAGTAAGTTCATCAGATTCTTTTCAAGAAAGGATTTTTAAATCCATTAGAGTTAGTGCAACTGATTGCTCTGAGTGGGATGCTGGATTCATTCTTTTGTATTCTGAAAAAAATTATTCAAACTTAGTCCAGCATTACAGATTTCTTGCATGTTTAAGCAGGACTTCAGCTGGCAGCATCAAGTCGCACACATGAAAAATCAGCAAGTTTCAGAAGTCCTCTGCAGTGTATTAATTAAAGACTTCAATTTGTAATGGATGAATAGCAAGGCACAGAATTTGGAAGGCTTCAGACTTGTCTGCTGAGGAGGCAAGCAATATGGGAGCCCAGATGTGGCAAGAAATACCATCCCTGTTGTTGGGGAGACTCACATTCTTGGATTTCAAAGGGCATCCTTCCCAGCAGCTAACTTTCCATCAGAACCGTGTCAGTGGCCATATCATACCACAGATATTTTCACAAAAAATGCTTTTGCTTGGTCAGTTGATGTTTTCTGGTAAGGTTTTGTGGTGGTAGGGCATTTTTTACTAGTGTGAATGAGCTCAGTTCTTGTACTCATTTTACAAGAAGCTGAAATACTGACTCCTTTGCATTTAGTGGCAGATTCCACAGCTTTCATCCATTTCAAGCACCTAGAAAGCAGCTTGCCTACATTTGATGACAAATACGTATGCAACAGTTCTAGCTGGTGTGTTTTATGCATCCACCAGATGAATAAAAGTTCCAAAAGTGTCATAAATTTAAAGTGACAGGCAGTTATGAAGTCTGAAGTAGCTCAGGATTTATCGCCCTGTCTTCTGTAGGTGTTCTCTGGTGCAAACTCCTACATCTACAAAATACAGCTTTACCAATACTAATTTTTATGGGATCACAACAACACCAGCAACACTGTGATGCTTCTAAATCTCATCATCTAGTATTCAAGCACAAAACTGTTGGAAGCAGGCTGACCTACTGACCTAGTTCAAGTAGAATAGGTGCTTCTAAACCAGTGTTCAAGGGCAGGTCTGTGGCTCACAAGAATCTATGAGTGGGACTTATATGCATAAATTATTTGACCACTTACAGAACTGAGCCTTATCACACCTCTATGAAATACTTTAGCATTATTCTTCCCATTTCACTTCAGATAAGAACGAAATGCAGATGTTAACATTAGGTTTTCCATCCAGAGTTGGGGAGTGCAGTCTGTGGGACATTTATTCATGGGCTCTAAGAGTGCAGAACCCTTCCTTGTGCTAAAGACAATGCTAGGAGTTACGTCTTCTGAATTTTAGTCTCCCAACAAAAGACCACTTTCTTGTGGGGTTCTCTTTTGTTCTGCCCTAAAAGACAATCCAGAAATGAAAATCAGATAAGGATGTTCAGCTGTCTCACCACTATGCTGATAAAATTAGCAATTTGAGTACCTTTGTGCTCTCTTAATTTTCTTGTACAATTCTCAGCATTCCTTATGATTTGCATATTGTTGTGTTTTGCAGTCTTCCCCAAATATCCCTTTTTCTACTCTGTATGGAAACAGAAGTTGCATGGGAAGTTTGGTCTGAACAGAAGAAAATAACGTTCTCTGCAGAAAACACTCAGCTTCAAAGTTTCAAAGATTTTTTTTCGTAAGAAATTTTGTGTGGTTCGGAACCTTTGATTTCTTTCTCTTTTACCTGAGCTTATGCAGATCAGAAATTTGCAGCTGCATTTCAGTGATGTACTGTTCAGTGCGAGATATTTGAAACTTTAAAGAAGATAAAAGTAGTTCACTTTTAAGAGCAAGAGATCCACACTCTTATACATTTTAATACATAGGGTCAGCAAAACCACTTCATAACACTGGGAGACAGAAAAGTTTAGTTCTTTATAGGACCCAGTGACAGTCACCATGATTGATGTACAAGTAAGACTCATGTGGAGAATATGCGGCATTTTCCTAAACAAGGGTAGTAACAATGTGCCTTTCATGAGCCAAGGTGCAAAGGAGAAATAAATTATCTTTCAAAGGAAATAATTTGTTTTATTTCTGAAACAGAATAAAATCATATCACTTTGTGACATTTTCAAAATGATTTTATTTTAAACCCCAGTCTTTAATCTCAATTTAAAATATAAGGCAATCTGAAGGAGTAATTTCAAAATGAAAAATGGAGTCACTGTTCTGAAAAGGTTAATGTAGGGTATTTTAACCTTGCTGAAGTAGTCGTAATTGTTTTTCAGATTTTGTTGAAGTTGACACTTTCATAGGAGAGCTTTGTTTTCAATCCAACAGCAGTTTTCCATTGAAAAAACATTCAGTTGGAAAATTTCCACTCGTGCTAGCTGAAGCATAGGAGGTTTGTAGATAAGAAGAATATAATTAGCTACGATAGAAATTTTGTCAGAAGGCTGAGGCTAAGAGCTCTTACGTACTGGATAAATACTGCTGTATTCTTGAAAAGAGGGCAAGCAGCTAGGGCTATTATTTTTCTTTTCTTCTGAAAGGTTGCTGCTACTGTACTACATCAGTGTCTTCACTGTCTAATCACACCAGCACAACACTGACACGGTGGGGATGAGGAAGGACAAATGCTTACTGAGGGCCTATTCCGGGAGAGGATTTGCTCACATGTTGTGTTTTGATTGTGTTAGCACTGACACAGAGAGCTGTGGGATGGGTTTCACAGCAGCAGCACCACTGCTGATCTGTGTGTGTTTAGCTGCTCTTGGACATTTCCTTCCCAAGTGCCCACCCAGCCTTGGCAGATCTCACAAGATCACATCGAGGGTGGTGGGATTACAAAGCATTGATTTCTGCAGTAACAGGGTTTCTTTTTCTGTTGACAAATGAAAGGCAGAAAGAAAAACATATCTGCTTGAAATATCACATGAATAGCAAACCATTTACCCCCAGTTTGGTAAAGATTATTGTTCAGGAAATGAATTTTCATTCTCTTTTCAGTAGGTCACAGAATGTGTTGCTACATATTTGCAGCATATTTGGTTAAAGTAGGAATCGCTGCCTTAAGGCAAAGATTCTTGTTGATTTTACAAGGGTATTCATCCCTTGAATGTGAGAAGAAGGTTTCAAACCAAAGACTTTCGGAAGATGGGCTGATATGTCAAGAAAACATAACAAAATATTTCCTGATCAAACCTTCTCTCTAGAGAAGATGGAAATTGCAGGGTTAAGGTTACATCTTAAAAAATGACAGACAGGATGTGTTTTAGTGTGGTTGCAAGAGGCAGACCCTACAAATCTGCAGGTTCTTAGCTTAGGCAGCTGCTGACCTGTTGCTACATCTTCAACAGTGTGCTTTCATATTGGTGAGGTGTGTATGTAAGCAACAGGTGGCTACTCCTTGGCTGCAAAATAGCAGGGATTGAATACTTACTGAAAGTGTATAGTGGTGCAAGGTAAGAAAAAAAAAATCATTTTTGAAAGCTACTCATTTTCATTTTCCTGGACAAAACCATGCAAGTAATACTTGCAGTCTGACCATATGTTCTCCTTAATTCTCCTGTTTGCCTGAAAAAAACAACCACACAAAGAGTAGCACTGCAAAAGAAAACCCATGGATAAGCCTTCTTTCCCTGTGTGGAGTGATGATAGGAGCCAATGGAAAGGTGCCTCAAAATCACTGACACTTTAATACTTGCTGACTTCTCATTGGAGCACCTCAGTCTCCTCTTTCATGTACACTTTTCCCCTTTTCATATCAAAAGAACGTTTAGGAGCAAATAACTTCTCTGTAAATTGGTCTGTGTGTCTGGTCTTCAAGGCATTCATGGTCTCAGCCCTGATCTAGAAATTTCAGAACAAATCGGAACAAGACAAGCCCTGCACTAAAAGTACTTTACTGTGTATATGATAGAGTTTTTCCCCTACAAATGGACTGACTACTTCAATTTGAAATCCTTTGCTCATCTGGAATGTCTCTGATCCAAGTATCTGACAGGAGAAATGTCTCTCTTATCCCAATCGCCAAAGACTTTCTTACTCGATCTTTTCCTGAAAAACATGTCCAGCAGCATATCCCAAGCTATCATTTTTCAGTCTAAAAAAAGTCACCCTTTTCATCAACTTGACATTAAATAGATATTGTTTTAAGTGAACGTGAAGTCCTCCTGCGACAGCAAAAGTGCAGATGTAATAATATATATTGCAATATATTTCCAAACCTCCAGAGCCTTTTCCCCCTCTTTTGTTTCCTTTTTATGACCCCGATGCCATTTGGAATAAACTTTAATTGGGTCATTTTGTCATCCGCTGAGCAGCCTCCATTAACAAACCTTTACAGCAGTAAGTGCTAGTAGCAGGATCTCTGTCACAGGCAGTTGCCACTTAGTGAAGTTTCACAAACATATCTTCATTATTTATGCATGCTGTGCTTTATTACCAACACCAGGTGTGAGCCAGGAACACTTCACTACACACAAGCAGCTAAAGAGGTCAGATGTCAGTGTTAGAGTAATAACGATAAAAAACGGAACAGCAGAGGTGTGTTCTCATGTGACTGTCGGTGGTCCTGTGCCTCACAAGGACTCTGCAATCACACTCATCGTTTGTGGCACTGTCTAAGTGCCCGATCCATCATGCCACTTCAGAATGTCCCTATTTCTGAGGAAAGCAAAGGCAACATTTAGATCGTAAGGCTTGCCATATTTCAATGTGAATACATGAGTGTATTATACACAGAAAAAGTGTCTGTGTTTTCTAATGAATGGGTGAGCACGTGCAGCTTAGCAGTTTGATTTTACAGTGTACCTGGTGTAAAGGTAACAGTGGAATTGCACCCGATTTACACTAGCACGTGGGTGACTAGAATAAGGCTCTCTGGAAATCTACGTATGGTGCTGATCAATATGTGACATTAAATATGTTTTTAATCTTTAGAAAATACTACATATGGAATGACTCCACTCCGAATTGACTCCACTAAAATCAAAGGAATTATGACAGATGTAGCTCAGTGTAAGTAAATGAATCATGATCATGAGTTCCACAGGTTTAATTCTTATTCTGTTAAATTTGATGGCAAGACTATAAATATATCCCAACAAACAGGATAGGGATCTCTCTCTCCTGCCCCTACACAGCAAAATCCAATCTCAGTTTTTAAAACTCAGCTCAGCTAATACTTTAGAAAGTAGGAGTTTTGAATTAGTCTTTTTTTCCTTTTTCTTTCTCTCTCTCTTTTTTTTTTTTTTTTTTTTTTTTGCATTATCATATTGTAGTTGTAATATATGAGAGAATTAAAATTTAATTAGGGAATGGTTCTTAGGTCATAGCAAAATTGGCACACTAAACGCACAATAAATGTCTACTTTACTTTTAATTAAACAGCTTCCCCTTAAAGGTTTTTAATCACTAGTTTAGATAAGTGGAATTTGTAGTGATTGTTAAGGTACTGTGGAGAGTGGCTGAAAACATACACCTGCAAGCAGTTAGTAGGGGTTATTGTGGAAAACACTATTGAAACTGTAGAAAAGCTTTCTTTTTTGCTTAACTCATTTTTAGAATGATGGATAATATCACAGTACTTACTAAAATTGGAAAATCCATTTGCAGTGTCCCACTAAAAGCTTCTTAGTGTTTCAGTTTTTAACAGTCCTCTATCATGAACAAAGTCCATACATGTGGGTTTACTGAAAGAGGGTGCTCAATGTAAAACATTCCAGCTACACTGAGTGACAATGAAGCAAATATCAAAGAAATACAAGATAAAAGAAAACATGAACTTGACAATTATGTTTTCAAATTTGAAACTGTTGTAGTTTTCCTATTCTTTTTTTGTTTTCTTTCTTAGAAAGGTCTGGTTATGCCTCTAGTCACATCTCATCATTTTTAGTTTCTGGATTGCAGAAGAAATAGCTTAATTACAGTTGTTTAATCACATATTTATCTGATGGTTTCTTCTCTCCCCCCTAACCCTCTCCCCTTCCCCCCCCCTTTCTTTTTCTCCCATATATTTTATTTGGAGGGCAGTGAGATTAAGAGTCTTACTGGCTACTAATTTCAGGACAGCTTCAAGCACCTTGGCTCAGCCCTGTCTCCTCTCCACTATACCTCTTGTCATCCAGGCAGTATTTTGTAGAGTGTTTTTTCCATGGACATATGTCCTGCCATTTAAAGCAATATGAAGTAATGTGGAAAGACCCTCTGACAGGAAATTAGGAATGACATGTTTAAGATAAAGGGGTGCAGCCACTGAAACAGTGTCTGATGAAGATTTAGAGTGATGGCTGAACCATGTGAATTGTTTATCCATTTTGCCATGCTATTGCTGCAAGCCAAGAGAGGTGTAATAATTTATTTGGGAAAACAGTTTAGTACAGTGAGAAGAAGTAATCTACCACTGCTCTGACAGTCCAGGCAGATAGATATGAAAAAGAGAAACAGATCTATTTCTTGATATGTAGGCAACAATTATGAACGAATAGACAGCTACTTTAATATATGAATTGGCATCTCTCAGCTGCTTCAGCAGATGGCCTACTTTGTGTGCTTTTCCCCCAGTTTCCTCATTCAAAGGTTTGATATTTCTGAAAATAATGCATTGTAAAACATTTACACATCAGTATATGCATATCAGCCCTCTTCTTGATAATAACAAGCCTGTTCTTCTGATGGGGAGACTTGCTTTCTCTGTAAAACTTGTGAGGATGTCTGAGCTATTTAACCACCACAACAACATGATATTATTTTAACTACCAACTATCCCTGAATTGACCATTCCTCTTCTGTCTCTTTTCTCCTCCCCAATTCCTGCATTTCCCAGCAAGTGTTTCATCAGCTTTCAAGAGCCTACCTTTGTACCCTGGCTGCTGATTCTATCCCACATATGGCCAGGGTGGGCTGCCACTGGAGCAGCCTACACACAAAGTACGGCTGCTGCTCAGCACTCTGTTGGCTAGATCTTTGTCATGGCCATTAAAAATTGGTAGTGGGCTGAAATGTCAATTAGACAATGTCAACATTTGGCAAACAGAGCTGTCTGCTAGTTTGCAGGCAGTCTGCACAGTGTCACAATGAATCTGACAAGTGGCAAAGAGCCATGGGATTCAAAATCCAGCTGTCACTCAAGCAATAGCATCTAGGATTTGGGTGTCAAGGTAGATGGGAGATGGAGGTGATTTCCCAGTGAAAGTGGGTTAGCTGCCTTTCCTAGATCTGTGGCATCCAGTTGACAACCAATAGTATGAGACCTGAAGTTACTATATAGAAGAAAAGTTCCAGTATTTCTCCGTGTGAAACTTCCTAGAAGTGCTCCTATAGGACACTTACATGAACATTTGTAAAACAGTAATATATGTTAGTAATTAGTACTATTTCTGAACATTTCACACATATGGTTTTGAAAAACTGTATTATATCCAAAGTTACAAGACTTTGTAATTTGCCTACTTGAGGTGTAAAAGCTGTTGCATCACGATGGAAAAGAACAGAGTGGAAGAACTCTCATGGAAAGGACAGATGTGCCAGTTCTCATCAGTCATCCTGATTACTGAAAGACTAACTACTGATGTACTAAAGCTGCCAAATACACGACTTCACTTGCTTCATTAAACAATGCAAATCTGCATGATGTCAAAGCTATATTACTTTAAAACAAAACATCAACAGCTTTTTTTTTTGTTGTTGTTGTATTTTTTGATTTCTCTTTTCACTAAAGAATTTATACAAATTCTCAAAAGAACCTAGTAGATTCCTCAAAGAGTGCCAGGTAGAGTGGGAGGAAAGTAATACTTAGCTAGTGCTTGAGTTGTTGCTGCAAATCTTGAATAATTCTATTCCTCTGTCTCAGAAAAGGAAAAGGCTAAAACCATAGTGATGAGTCTTAATCGTATTAGAGCTCTGTGTCTCAGCTGACCTTGCAAGACTACAGACTATGCCATGAGTGACACTGTCTTAGGGATTATGGCATCAGAGTACCCAAGTGTGAAGCAACATCCAGAATATGAGAAAGCAGATATTGGCCAGGAAAAACCCAGAATAATCAAATGTGATGGAGAATTTATCAGTCATATTATGCTGTCAACCAAAGCTTGCTTGCAGATTACTCCATACTCTTGTGCTCTTGACTGCTGGTAGATGCAGTGATGTCTTCTTCAAGCAAAGAAATTCTTTGTAGCTGACTCTACATAAACTCACAGTCTATATCCATGTAGAGTTCCACACAAAGTTTTTCACTCACTTAGGCTTGTGATAAATCTTTATACTGAGTTTATACAGATGCCAGTGAGGAAGAAAGCATGCATTGAGCATGTTGATGCAAAACATAGTTCTTGAATCAAGCTCATGCAGCAGTTCTCAGTCTTTAAAACCACATAGATAAGACTTCTACAGGAATTTCAGACAAGTGAATGTTCAGGCATTATTCTCTAGATTTGAAACATTGGAAGAGTAGGCTAGTACTTGTTAAAGAAAAGCTACAAATGTCAAAAACATAGCTATTAAACACAGGTGATGATGTAATAAATAAATTACACTTCAAAAACCAGTTTTTTCCCCTCTTTTGAAATGCAGCACTCTTTGAGAAATAAGATTTTCATTTCCATCAGCAGGTTGCGTAGAGAAGGAGAGAATGTGCTAACAGATTCCTTAAGTATCAAGGGTGTGTTCTTCACGCAAAGCTAAGGAGTCAGTAACAGATGTCAGGATAATGCAGAGTAGTCCATGGACCTGTGGTGAAAAAGTGCCTTTATGGCACTCAGGCCTGAGGATCTATATGAAGCAATGTGAAATGGAGTTTTGAAAATACAGACTTAGAAAAACAGAATGGTCACTTTCTCTTTCCCATGGCCTGCTAGACAGTAATCTGGAAGTCTTTGCCCCTTAAATATGTAGTGGCCAATGAAATCATTTCCTTATGGTAAAGAAAAGCAGTGCTGTAGTGGAGAACAGTAGTGGAAGAAGGAAGAATCAAAACAGATGAGGCTTCAAAATAATTTAGGGAGACAAGTCTAGAGGGAGGTGGGCGAGAGGAATGGTAATTTCTGTTGAAGCAGGCTTACAGGCTCTCCTTAGTGTGGGAAAGGGAAGGTCAGCATGCAGAGCTTATTCTGCCCACGGGGAAAGAGGAGGACTCCAATGTCTTCTGTAGTGGGACAATGAGGCATGTGCTAGACAGGCCTGAAACTTCTTGCTTGGAAGTGCATTCACTTTTCGGAAGACTTCTAGGTGTGTCAGTGGCATGTGGTCCACTCTCAACGGTTTCTTGCTGGAAATGAGATAGAAAAAGGCAGCAAAGTTCCTCTTCTCAGCAGGGATGCAAGATCCATCTCATCATCCTCCTCTCCCTTGTATTCCAGTCAACTCAGGATCAGAAGTGCCCTTCTCTGTCCTTTCTAACAGCTAGAATGGGTCAGTACAGATATGTATTCACAGTCACACAAATACTGTAGTCCCTTGCCATACCTGATGGTGTTATGTGTGTGTTATATACATGTGTTCTCATGCACCACTGTCTCAATGGTTAGTGTTTCTCTTCTCCCTGAGGTTCTGCAGCATACACCACAGATTGGTCTTCCTTCCTGATGACATAAGTTAACACTGTCCAAACTCTAGCCCTGAAAACTCCACTTATACATTGCATGACCCTAGAAGGATCTGTGCTATAATGAATGCTAGAGAGGTTGCTTGTTATGCTGCTGCTTAACCCCAGATGCTACCTGCACTTCAACTGCAAAAGTTTCAGGATGATCCAGTATCCAGCTCTCCCTCAGACATATTGCATAGAGCACCCAGAATAACCAAAGCAGAAGTTGCAGGTGCCATTGTATGTGCAAATTCCTAAAAATGAATTTTAACTAAAAGAGAAGCATTGCAGTGACTAATTTCCTCATTTGTTCCCTGAGTGTGATGCACATTTTTTTCCAACACAAGGCTTTCCTGGTTACCATTTATTGTTCTTGTTATTGTAAAGAATCACTTGTACTTATATAATACAAAAATTCATATGAGTAATCATCTTGAACCGATCCTCCATATAGGACTTCCCCTCTCCCCAGTTTTCACTTAACATTTGTCTGCTACAAATGAGCTTTGGTCTGCTTCAAAGGATCTTTGAATGACAATCTTAGGTATCTCAGAGTCCTGTTAAACTGTATAGAAATCCTTTGTGTTGTATATATGCAAACAATAAATTCAAACTCCTGAGGATTTATTTATTTTTTTTTTACCCAGTTAGATATTTTGGTACTTTTAGCTGCCCTACCGCAGACTTGGGAAAAGTGATTGCTGTATTGTTTGTTCTTGCATTAGCCACATCCAAAATAACCTGAAATAAGTTTTCTTCTGATTTACCCTGATCAGGTGATGACCTTTTTATTTCTCTGTGTAAAATTTGTAGTAGTTGCTCCAGCAGATGAAGTCACTTCTATGTGCAACTACTTGTTGGACCAGATCCCCAGTTTCATCTTCCTTAAGGTGAAAAGCTACACATTTGTCTTGCCTACAGAAGCTATTTAGCTGGTGATTAGTCCACAGTGCAGTGTAATCACTGTTATCACTTGGAGCGTAAGGGAAGAAATGTAAACAGCAGTTTTGTTTTGTGCTGGTGTTTTATCATTTATTTAGCGCTTCTCCTTATGCCCAATGGTTCCAAACAAGCACACTCAAAATTCAGTGAGCATTAATTTTACATATGCAGTTTAGAGTAAATTATAGACTTGGCTAATGCAAGAAGAGATGTTACCTATTACTCTGCAGTTTCTAGTCAAAACTAACTCCAGTTTAAGGATGTTCTTCATTAATATATACTCAAAATAGATGATATTGTCTTCATACCCACAATACATGACACATTAAAACGCAGTACTTAACACTAGAAAGAGGCTATGATCATGGGAACAGAGGAGAATCTGTCATTTTTATATTTAATTTGCACTTTTGATGGCATGCTGTATATGACTGGTGGCATTATGTCCTTGGACTATTCAAGCAATTTGTTTAATTTATTTTATGGTTGGGATTAAACATTAAACATTAGTGGTGAGGGGAAAATTAATTCATTAGGAGCAGGGAGAAACTGATTGTAGAAACACTATCAGGAGATGCATGTTGAGAACTAAAATCTGACACAAATGTTAACTGTATAACTATAGTCTGAAATTCATTATAAAATGGACTTAAGCCCTCCATTTTACACTGCTAACACAATCCTGTGGTAGTGTTTCGTGTAGTTTTTTGTGCTCCATGGTTCTAACAGTTCTAGAAGTTTATTGTCAACCTCTTCTATTAGCTTTCTATTAATATGCTCATCACTACAACTGTAAGGAAACAAAATGCCTCTAGAACACCATCCTTAAATATTTTCTTTATAATGCTTGAAATCTTAAGTTTAATTGTCTTAAGCTTAATTGGTAAGCGCCTTTAAAAACTATTGCACTACTGAGCAGCACAAGCAATCATTACATTCTATCACTCACTCAAATAGCGGGATTAATCTATGTTAGAAAAATCATCAATTTCTCATAACCCAGCAATGAAAGCATTTTTTCTTCCAGTAATTATCAATAATATCAGACAAGATTTTTCCATTAAATTTTAAACTGAAATCTATGCTTACCTTAGCAGAGAATTGCGATTATGAAAGACAGACATGATTATGTCATTGTTGTTATCGAATGGATAGATGCTGTGCTATGATGTTCATTTTTTAATAATAAGTACATGACCATCCTTCACTCACTATTATCAGTAGCACTGATATAAACAAATATGGTAAAAATGTGAGTCCCTGAAAGCACAGGCTCTGCTGTCTTCTGTATTTTGCTGAGTTCAGTGCAAAGGAAGAACTTAATAAACAACAATTAATCCAAAGTAGCTGCTGACCATCTCATAGTTCTTATATTTGTATCTGTTACTGATCTGTTTTTCAGTTTTCCCAGTGAAAGCTATAGGTTTGCAGAACAGTTCTCAGAATGAGATATCTCCGGTGCTCCCTTTGAAAACAGTCTTCCTTTAACTGTCTATTTCAGTTGATAATTTTGCTTGTGTATTACAGTGTTCTCATTAACTCCTTTACAAATGTCAAATGAAAAGCAAAACAAATTGCACAGTAACATAGATATCTATATATTATGATGGCCTAATAAATCCTCTCTGGGAACCTGAATCCAGGCAAAATGCAGAGAAAATGGGAAGAATAACATTTGTACTTGATAAAAAGTGGTTTTAATAAACTGCTTTTCTGGCAAATGAAAGAATACATAGTTATCCTTCCTGATGCTGGTCATACAAAATACTATTATTCTGAGTGTTAATTGAAGTGTTGTATTTTTTCTCTTTCCGCACTACCAAAAAATTAATTCAGTTAGAAGAAGTACCTAGCTTTGTTAATTGCTCTGCTGAAAGCAATAAAAATGCATACATAAAGCAGTGTGTTATTGATAGACATACCTTATACGTCTGTATGCACACATAGGTATACAGAACATAAGTATTTACTTAGTAATAGCAGATACAGAGTCCGCAGTATTTAGTGCTGATTATAAATATTCTTTATAATTATGTTTAGAATATCTTTTTGTAGTAAGGAATAGTAAAAGACAAAAAAGATAAATTCTCCTGTTATTAATGCTAGAGTTTGCATTTCTGCCTGAGCAGTTAGGAAAAGCAAATGTTATTGATGTGTTAAAAGGAAATACTTGTTAATAACTAGATAATTTTAAGATGTTGGGTTCATACCATCTGTTAATCTTAGTTGTGATTAAAGAGGTAATCCTAATGCCCATTATTCCTAATGACAAGACCAAGCAGGCTTAAAGCATTAGCCGTCGGAGGCCAAAGAGAAGAAGCAATGAAGGATATCAGCAATCTTAGCCACAATTGAGGAATCGGCCCGTCCTCTACACAACAAAAGTGATACAGAAGAATTACACCCTCACTAAAGTCTATTTCCTTGTATAATCACACAAAATGATTTTTCTTAAATATGATAATAAATCACAGCAAAAAATCAATGTGGCAGGGCCCAACTGCTATAGCCTGATAACGCATCAATCAATATTTAGTATTTAGATTTTAATTAATACATAGCAAAGCAGAGGCCTTTTAAGAGAGAAATATTATCTCAGATAAAAAATCCTGCACTGTTAGCATGCAAAAGTTGTTGGTCATATCTGTCATTGATCAATCTGCTGGAGCTGTGATTAAAAACCCTTGAAAATATCAGACAAGAGCATAAAACAGACTGAGCCAAAGAGAGGCGTCGTAGGCATCTCAATCTGCAAAGCACTACCATGAAATGCTTGAAGAACCTAAAGCAGAGAATTGCACAGTGTCAGCTAAGCACAAAATCCATCCCTTGAGCACTGCTGAGCAATAGTCTAGCAAATGTGTGACACTGACACTGCTCTCACTACAGAAAAATACATGTTATTGGGCTGAGGACAGAACTGGCACCTGCTGATGGGGAGCCCTACTGCTCCCCACCCCCCATACTCACCCCAGGTCACAGCTGGTGATCGCAAAAAAATTATGTGATCACAAATTATTTTAGCATTGACTTTTAATGTTCTTTTGACCAAAGATGATGTTCAGGGATTTATTCTAGTCTGTTTGCTGCCTGATTATACTGAAGAGAAGAGAATTGTGTTAGGAAACATAGAACAATAAACATTTTTGTACTCTACCGTATCTTTTTGATAATTTCTAGAACCTCTGGGTGAGTTATCTGTATTTGGTTTCAGGGGAAAATAGTCTTCTCATTTTGACAACTGTCATTAAAAAAAAAAAAAAAGTGAAGAGAAGAAGAAAAAATGATGCTCATTCTGAACACAACTCAGATGCTATTGAAGCTGCTAGCAAATGTCTCCAGGCTTTGGTGCCTCTAGCACCAGGCTGACAGTCCAGTCGTTATATATTGGTTTTGTTTTCCTCAGGATGGATTCCAAGGTAGTGTAATTGAAATGGTAATAATGGGAGGCTTTAACATCAGCTGACATTTTCCAAACAAGTGCCTGCATTTGGCTTGAATTTACTTTTCTTCTATATAATTTATGAACAACTGAATCACTAGGAAAGAACTGTGTGTTTTCTTAAAAAAAAAAATCTCAGAATTAGGATGTTAAGAACACTGAAGAAGCTATTTGACCCTACAGCTCAGCTTACCTCAGAGCTTTTAGAGACATGAACTACACTGAATTTTTAAACCAAAGTCTAAATGCAGACTTCAGATAAAAACAAATAATAAAAATTACCTGTTTCTTAACCCATGAACTTGTCAGTTTGTACATGTGAAATAGTTCAGAAAAATAATATAAAGTAATTCTGAGATGATTTATAATACTTTAACCAGTTACTCTGTGTGATTTGTATAAATTATGCAATGATGGTATGTAGGTCAAACTCATACATGGTGCAGATAGAGCTATTTCTTCATTCAGCAGTATATTAAAGGAAGGTTATTCTTTGGATGTAAATTGACCGTCAGTCAGAGCGTAGACACATCCAGCTGTGTCAAGGTAGTGCAACCTGTCTCAGCAAAGCCTTCAGTAAGTGTAAAATGAATATAACTTATTCAGATGGTGGAATCTGGAGGATAGCTGGAAAAGCAAATATCATGTGGATAGTTGCCTCCCCTTGGCTGCTAGCAAATAAATTGTGCTTATTCTGTGTACTCAATATTTGGTGCAAGTTATGCAAGCTTGTGCCTGACAGGCAAGATGTAATAAAAGCATGTGAGGGAGCAATGTCATCAGAAGCACTTGACCTTATCCTCTGGCAATATGGAGACTGTATATTTTGTGGCAAGCATTCTGACTGATGTTACTCCGGTGTCTGCTATGCCAGACTTTCTTCCTGCTGTATTCAAGCATTAAAGCTCTTAAAAAGACCATATGTCCCAACCAGCTCTGTCCTCTTGGATGAGGGTGCATTCATCCCTTAATTTGGATATTTGAGTTACCACAGCTTCTCACCGTAATCAGTTCTTTGTTCTCCTATCTTGTTTATTCCTATAATCTGCCACTGAATGAGCTTCCGCTACCTTCTGTAACCTCAAAGTCTCAAAAAATGTGGAAGAGAAATAGATCAGCAATACATGATGTTAACGACCTCAGTAGGCAATATTTCTTACACAGAATGTATAAGGATCTGGAGGTTGAAAAAGATTGTATATTTAATATAATCCTCTAATCATTCAAATACAAATTGGGATATCCTTGATTACATTTTTGGGTCTGTAAAAAAAAATGAAATGTATATGAAAATAGGACAGAAGGAGAAAAAGCCACCCATGTGAAAGTTGCTATTCCTGATAGTTTAAGTGGCTGCATGGACTATGAATATCTTGTACATTTAGTTTATTCCTGTACACAGATTAAGAGCATGCACTCTTTCAGGAGATCTGGACTTCACTCCTCTAATCTGACTGTAAAAGCAATTGCAGCTTGAAGTTTGTCTGTGCTCTTAATGTTAGGAAAACAGAGGATAAAAACAATTTATGCACATCCCTTCTTTTGATGTTTTTTCACGTATATAAGAAAACAGCTGTTTATCTTTTGCCATTAATGCCAGGCCAGCTTCTGCATTTGACATTGCTACAAGCAGTGGAAATCTTCCATATTGTGTCACTGTTCAAAAACCCCTCAAAATAAAGCTAGTACATATGTCTCAACTTTCAAGCAAGAGGGAGTTTCAGTACATAAGGCTAAAAATGGGGCTATATTTCCCACAAGCTGTACTAGGCCATGTAGGGACCACTTCTCTGAAATTCCAGGATTAAGAGAACTTCAGCCTAGTTCTTTTCCTTCCAGCATTATCCTCATTATTTACTGACTGACTCTTCCCCACCAGTCTCAGGCTTCACTTCCTCTAACCCAGACATCTTATAATACACTGGAAGAAGATGAAGGAATTAGTTAATTCCCTAGAGCTGGCCCAGCCCCACCAACCTGCAAATTCCTATATAAAAGCTGGCAACTGTGATCTTTCTTCTAAGCCAGCGAGAGGATTAACTCCTTCCCTACTTTAGTTTGCAGCTCATTCACAAGCTGTTCACTTTGTATATCCACTATGTGATATCTGAACTGCTTTGATTGGACATAATGGATCATGTCAGTGTGTTTTCTGTTCCGTTTGGTTCAGCCAATTGAATCCTAAGCAAAAATAACCGCAGATATATGTATATATATATTTGCTGGACAGTCATCAAAAAACAAACAAACAAACAAACAAACAAAAACCTAGCAATTCCCAAGGAATTATGTTTTTTGTGAATATTGAAATAAATCCCTTTGCTGAGCCAAACACAGAAGGAGCATAAATGCAGAATGCATGCAGAACAAACTTATGCAAAAGGAGTTTCGGAATTCTGGGAGGTAATCTTTCTCAAGTTCTAACAATTACTATTAAGAGGAGCAAGACAAATTCTAAATACATATGAATACCTAATTAATAGGAACTGCAGATGCAAAGATAAGAATGAAATATTATCTTACTTTTAAATATCTTGGAGGTTTAGACTTTCCTGTTATGGTTTTTTTTTTTTGTTTTTTTACTGTATGAGCTGGTACTTAAATGCCAACATCTGTACTCGGTTCTCGTAAAGAAAATCCTACACAGGATCTCAGAGTTAATTATCGGTACCATCTCTGTGAATTAATACTTCTTGTTCGTCATCTGTCATATCATCTGTTGCAGTCTCTGAAAACCTCTCCAATTTGGCCATCACCATTACACTCATCTACCTGTTTATTATATGACTAATAACTCCCTAAACCAGACAGTTCTGGATGTATGCATGAAATCGAGCTCATGAAGCACTATCTGCAAGTGAACAAGGCTTTGGGACTGCAGCACTATGTTCTTGCTGCCTTTCCCAGTTAATAAAATTAGCTCCCTGTTTCCTAATTCTGTGTTGTCTACTTCTCCAGAAGCAAGGAAAGAATTCTCTTAGAAGTTTACCTTCATGCCGGTATTTCTTTTTTCTTCTTCAGGAGCTCTCCTTCAAAGTTATACTGTAGACTCCTGCAGTTCTTTAAAGCAATATTTACTGTGACCTGAACGATACTGAATGACTTCTTACTCTTTCTGAACAGGTCTCCCCTTGGCAGCATGTTTTTGAAGAAGCTGGTATGGAAAGACTACTGCTGCAATCACATTAAAACAAACAAATTAAAAAAAAAAAAGGAAAAAAATGAGTCACAGACATTAAAAACACAACTTTGTACTAAAGGGTAAAATTTTTGAAAGGAAGAGTTTCAAGTTCTCAAGAAAACACATTTTACTCCTGATTAAACACCAGAAAGGGCCCTCCCCAAAATGCAGTTTATAATCCTTTTGGCTGTAGAGGATCTCTGACCTAAGTTATAACAATTGTAAAAATCTTTTTTTTTCTTAAGCCACTTTTGATAACTTTGCAGGAAAAAGATCATTGATCTTTTTTCCCCCCAAAGGTTAAATTTGTTGAAAGTTTTCAAAAAACAAATTAATTTGAGTTGAACTACTTCAGGGATTTATATGAAATATTTAAAAATGCCTACAGTCTTCCTAAGCCTAAGGACATTTAACATTTCCCTTTCCTAGGGAAATTAATCTATTTTCAAAGTGTTTAGAATAAACACATCGATTCCCCTAGAAGAATGGACAGGTGTCCATTTATTTCAGTGGAGCACTGTATTCTCATGTTAGCAATGATTTTGCCCTATTTTATAGAAGGACTTAAGACCAAAGAAGAGATGGACTTCTTGGGTGTAGCAGTGGAATTTCAGGTTGTGAGCTCATCTAGTCTGGAAGGGTATGGGCTGAGTGACGCTGACCAGGGCTTTAAGAGGAGATTTTCATCATCGGGGAACAGGATATTGCTGGAATGGCTGTTATCTGTGACATAGGCGTCACTTTCCCTCCTATGTAATGATGTACTGACTTCATTAGACATGCCACATATTAGGCTAGACATAAAACAGAGGTCTGTTAGACAATCATGGCCATTGGAAAGTCCAACGCCTGTCACCTTTCTTACATTTTTTTCAGATAATACACATCAATTTACCTTTCCCAAGACCTTTGTTATAACTTGTTCTTCTTTGTTTTTCTTTTAGCCTTGTTGCTGATCCTCATTTCTCAGGATTTGCCAGAAAAATGTGGGATCAACTGCTATCTGTAAACTACCTCTCCCTCAGTTTATGACACCTGTACTGGCATGCTGGGAAACGTGCTATGCAGAAAAATAAGTTAGAAATAGTGCTTGTGTGGGTGGATGTCAGAAGTGGAGAGCAGGGAAAGCACTCAAGAATGATTTCAACCACGACAGAGGAAAGAAACAAAAGAATCTTCAGAGGCAATAGGGTCACTACATTTTTTTAGCCAGCCTCAGAAACTGGTTATCATGAAGCAAAATATCAGCATGTTAAGTTGTCAGGCATCCAAGCAAAATATTTGATGTCAGACAAAGATGAGAGTTTTTTTAGCACTGAGCTTTGTAAAATCCATGTTACATTACACAGCCTAGATCCTGAGTCTAGATTGAGAGCATCCTGTAATTTTACTGTGCTTGGTGAGCTGCTTTAACTGCAGATGCTTGGTAGATAATCTTATGATATTTAATCTAAAAAAATAATGAGTGAAAGCTTTGTGAACTGTCAAATTCTGAATTTAGGAGTAACACAGAATGTTTTAACTATTTTACAAGCTTCTGCTGGCCCTGATGAGTTTTGGTAACCATCTTATTGAAAAAGCTTTGCAATTTCTTTTTTGAAAGAGAGATATAGCATTGTACAGGGCGGTAACATTGTTGATAAGGTGCATTTTACTTTATCCAGGAAAGTTCACACATATTTAGCAATGTTGTGCCCATTGCAATTATATTTGTTTATGCTAACTTGCATTCTTATCATATTCTGGCATAAGTTCATTGAAGATACCCTTTCTAACTGTTTTATTTACAGCAGTAATTAAAGCACATAAATATTCCACAGTTTTACATCTTTTTTTCTTCTGTATCATTCTTGTTATTAGGTGCTTGATTCAAGAAAGTGAAGTTATGATAATAATAGGAAAAAGTATTCTATGCCAATAGATAGCTTTGGGGATAAATATATGGAAGACAATGTATATTCGTATTACAATACATCCTTACATGCTAATTCAGTACATGATGGCTAGCAATATCCTTTGTGTTGCCACAGTTAGAAGTCTGTGTTAGCAGTTCCATTACAAACCTACTGTTCAAAGGGATTTACAACTTCTCTCTAAACGTTGCTCTGGAATGAGACTTGACAAATGGGTATCAGCCCAGGAGCAATTATTTTACCATTTTATTTGACTGTTAAGTTATAGTGGCATGAAAATATAGGTGTACTGGTCAAATAACTTAAAATATCTTCAAATTTAAAAAGTAAAATAAGTTTATGGCATGGTGTAATTACTTGTGGTGTTCAGAAGAGACAGATGAAAACAGAAATGGCAAAGTTATTGTGGTAGAGAAAATGGATAGTATAACAATACTTTATGATTATTAATGCAAATCAGATTATATGCAGATTATATGCACAATTAATTGCAATTATACATTAGTTGCCTTTGCTAGATGGTATCTCCCTTTGTGAGGAATGGTGCCAAAAGTGGATGGAATCTGTTATAGACACTGCTCTGCATGCGAAATTATGGCAGAACTGACACTGACTAGTAAGTAATCTGATGGTCTGCAGCAGATCCTACTGACTTCTCCTGAAAACCTAGCTGGTAGAGAGCCTGTGTGGAATGAAATACATTTGGAGACATTTATTTATTTTCTGTGGGTCACAGGATTCTCCACATTGGAGTTCAGTGAACCGGAGTGAGCTGCACTATTTCCGTGCTTGACCTGCAGTGAGGAATATCACATACATACTTCTCGGTATGGCAAAGTATTAACTTCCAACTGATTGTGTGTGGCTGAAGAGGAACTGTACTGTATGAAGAGAATGAGGAGTGAGGGGAAAAAGAGCTCCAGAGAAATTATTCAAATGGTACACTGAATGCAAAATTAAGCTGTGGAGAAAAATTAACCTAAAAAGGAAGAAAGGAAGAGAAACAAGCTAGTGACACACAGAAAGCAAGGAAAATTCCTGAGTACACTTCAGGTCAAGCTGTGAAGCTTTTACTCAGGCAGAGCTCTTGAGCGTTTGACCAAGCAGGAGCACCTACCAAGCACCAGTTCAAGTCTTAATGATTCTCTACGTGTATTGTGAACCTTTTCCTGCTTCTTTGGGAAATTAAGTCCCTTTGATAGCAGAGACAAATGCATGAGTAATGAGGCATAGATACTGCATACTCTTTGTGGGGAAAATAAACTAAAATTAAAAAAAAGACAATTCTTCAGTCTGTAGGAGGGAAAAATAGACTAGAATTCTTCCACTTGAAAAAAGAAGAGGGAGAGAGGAGGAATGGGATGTGATAGTCCTCTGTAGAATAATGAAAGACAGAGGAAAAGTTAATAAGGGATAATTATCCACTATTCCAGACATAAAGGAGCTTAGCATACAATCCTTTAAATTACATAAATAGGCTTAAAACTAAGAAAGAGGTGTATGTTTGGACAAAGATATGTTACATTATGGACATTACAGCAGTGCAAGAGACTCTCATGCATCTCACGGTGTGACTCAGTGAGGTGGATACATGCCTTGATTGAGAAAGTCACGAGACTTCATACTGGGGTTAGGCTTAAGAGAATAATAGAGTCATAGAACCATAGAATGATTTGAGTTAAAAGACAATTTAAAGACCATCTAGTTCCAACCCCTTGCTACCATTGGCAAGGACACTTTGCACTAGAGCAGGTTGCCCAAAACCCCATCCTTGAATACCTCCAGGAATGGGGCATCCACAGCTTCTCTGGGAAGCCTGTTCCAGTGCCTCACTGCCTTTGTAGTGAAAGGTGGTAATATCTAACTTAAATCTTCCCTCTTCCAGTTTAAAACCATTACCTCTTGTCCTATCACAATACTCCCTGACAGAGTCCCTCCTCAAGAGGGGGGACAAGAACTTTCTTGTCAGTGCCCTTTAACAGTAGAGGTGTTCCAGTCCTTTGATCATCCCTGTGGGCTCATCTGGACTCGCTCCAACAGGTCCGTGTCCTTGTAGCGCTGGGGGCTGCAGATCTGGATGCAGTATTGCAGGTGGAGTCTCACAAGAGTGGAGTGGAGAGTGACAATAATCTCTCTCTCCCTGCTTCTTATGTTAGAGCTCTCACTGTGCATTTGCTTCACTCCCACGCTCCTTCCCCAGGTTCTTACTTTTGGACACTGTACTTGTTGTCACATATACGGTATAGTATCCCAGACAAGCATCATGTGCAGCCCAGTACGCTTAATTTCCTCTCTGTCACTGCTCAAGAATATAACTGGAATTATTTTAGGCATACTGGCATATTTCTTCAGAAAGGTTTGTTCTGTTCTTTCAAAGGACTGGACCAGGACTGTAGGTTAAGAAATAAAAGTAGGTGGTAGGTGGTTTTATGCAGCATGCTCTAAAACTCATCTTCTTTCTCTTGGTGGGCACAAAAATCTGAAGGTTTGATCTCTTGCATGAGCTGTTATGTTCTCATCAGATAAAGGCCATTTTAAGCACAAGGCAGAAACTGACAGAATACCTCATGGATAAATATCCAGTGAGGTGGACAAAAATAAACAAACGAACAAATAAATAAATAGTGATCCAGATGAAGGGATTCCCTGTTCTGCCTTTAGATTTCTTGAAGTTATGATTTCTTCTGAATTAGTAAGACATTTGCCTTCTTGTATAGATACTCTGAAGTTTTTAAGTTACAGCTTTTTGATTACAGAATAATTTGAAGTCTCACATTGCCCTTTACACATCTCCCCCTGAAGTCAATGCATTCGTACACATTTGCTGTTGAGGGCAGAGTTTAGCTTCTTGTGCATTTAGTCTATGAATTCCAGTACTGCCAGATCTCTCTGCTGCCTGCTTTGTCTCTCAGTTCTCTAATAATTGGAAATTGTTAAACCATATTTAGACCTGAAAAAACAACATGAAAAAGTGACAAGCCTGATCTTCAAATGGTATTTTAAGTGCCGATTTACACTGGCTAAAATCCAGCCTGACAGAGCTAGGCATACTGAAAATTAAAAACAATGCTGTAATTTTGATCTTGGTTGTGAAATTCTCACCATAATGTAATGTTTATTTCCACAAACAATTTGTGAATGCAAATATGTCAGTGAATTTGAAATTTACCCCCCTGAAAAGAAGTATTTATTACAAATACAGGCTGATCTCTATTCCTATCTATTTCTCACACATATGCATTCAGATAAATGTGCAAACATATACCCTATATGCACTCATTCTGTAGACAATCAGAGACTGAGATAAAATAAAGCTTCTGGAGTGACAGACATTCTACAGACAGGGTTGTTAGTTTATGTAGGCTATAGGCAGAGTTGACTGGAAAATTTTGATCACTTTAATTTACTATATCCAGCATGCCTGCTGTACTTGTCCAGCACTTTTATCAAGCCCTGTGAGGTGGTATTGATTTTTTTATTTTCTATGTAGGATAAGAAGACAGAGAGTTAGGAGCAAGAGTGAATGAAGAACTTTCCTCAGATTACTGCTATTCTGTAGCTTATTGCATCCTGTCGTTTGTAGTTTCAAATGATGTCCAGTATGTCAGGGTTGCTTGAAGCAATAAACAGGGTGAATAACAATGGAAAGGCTAGATGAGAAAGATTGAAAAAGGAGAAAGAGGCAGCAAAGAAAGTAAGAAAGTGAATGTGAGAAATAGGAAAAAGGGGAAAAAAAAAAGCAGAGGTTGAGAAAAAGTGTCCTAGGTGTAGAGAGCTTGATAAGTGCATTCCTTTAAAGAAACTGTAACAAGTCATGACAGTTCTTCAACCAACAGCATAAAACCTATAGAATTGTGAGGGAATAGAAGTGGTCGCTTTTATGTATTGCTATCACACTACAAGAAAAAGACAGAAAAAGAGAGAGGAATTTAAGGTAGATATTAATTAGTTTTTCCTTTCCTGAGTGATTCCTAAGATACTGGGAAAGGATAAATGTTTTGCTCATCCAGTTTAAGGTGTGGTTTGAAGAAAAAGTATATACCCTGCAGATTTGGAATCTTCCCTTGGACTTTGTCCTACCCCAAACTATTGCTTTTGCTAGAGAATTTAAATGTTTTGCTTTTTCAGTTGAGTGGAACTATAATCTATAGTACAGCAGGAAGATGATTTGAACCTGCTGCCTTACACCCCAGACAGTAGAGCCTTTACTGACCTATGGAGCAGGTCTCTGGCTTGTGAAAAGAACTGACCATACGTAGCTGTGAAATTCATGCTGTCATTGCTGGGATTTATACAAACATGCTCAATGCAAATGGGGCATTGCAGGGATCTCAGCTGCACTGACTTAAGAACTTAGAATGCGGATCTGAGAGACTGATTGTGTCCTTTATCAATGAAGACTGTGGCTTTGTGCTTAGAAGCAGAATATGACATGAAATTTTACTTATATTTTCCCTTGACTTTAAGTTGCTAGAAATTTCAGGAGATGTTCTTTTATCACATAAAATAATTTTGTCTCACAGCTTCTATCCTGAAGCTTCATGGCACAGGTTGCCACAAAAACGACTTCTGCAATGCATAGAAGTCTATGCATTCCAGTCCTGTAGTGCACTCAAAGTCTCTTTGTTAAGGTAGATCCCAGGTCAGTCACTTATCACTGGTGGCTCATAAGGAAAATGACCTTATGGAAATAGAGTAATTCTCTAGCCTCGTTGATACATAGAAATTCCCTGAAGTCACTTGAAAAGCTTTATTTTTATTCAATGGCTATTACTGATTAAAACCTTTTTTTCTGTTAATCTGCCTTCCACTAATCACCAGTGTAAGTGGGGCCAATTCACCTTAAAAACATCCAGAAGTGTTAATTGTAAACTTGTCTTTTCCAGGGGAAGTATGAAATGGGAAAAGGTATTTTTCCTGCTTCTTTTACAGAAAGTGGAAGAGATACCAGGCCATCCTGTGGAGGGAGGGAGAAAAGGAGGAATGGAAAGATAGATGGATGGATGGATGATTGGATGGAGGGATTCCACGGCAGAACACAACCTTGCCCTTCTCATTTCTTCACTGGGAGGCCAAATTTCTGCACAGTCGTAGCTTGGGCTTGGATATGAGACTAATGACCCTACAGGATTCTGAATCCTTTTACGTTTCTGCCAAGGAACACTGAAAATGAAAGATCAGATAAGTCTATCTGAATGAAACAGACTGTTCACAGACTTTTCACAACTCCTTCCGCTTAATAGCAAAAATTTTTTAATTAATTCAATCATTGATTCAATCAAAGTAAATTTCTTTAGAAATATAGTTATATGATAGTTCTAAACAATGAAGTAATGTGTTTTATTTGGCTTTAATTTCAGATAATCTCCGGTGAAATTGGAAAAAAACAAACAGAAGAAGTGGGAAGCAAAATTACATCTTTCTGTGTGGCAATCTCAAGGAAGATTATGCCCTAGAAATTAATTGTTCTTTGCAAGAAAAAGCATTCTACAAATTGTATGACAAATGAAGCATAAGCGTGGTTTGCTGTTGCCTCAACTCATGTTCACAATGACTTCTGAGCTCAAAATTACACTCAACCAAAGATTGATAGAAAGAACTTCCCTTCCTTCTTTAAACAAATAAACAAACAAACATCAAACCAGCAGCAAAGACCTATTTAAAGACAAACAAACAAACAGCAATGGCACAAAAACACAAAACAAGAAACCACAGACATATTCTTTCCTAACCAAAACATTTCTAGTCTATAGAGAGATTGTTTACAATTTAACACTGTAAGTATAATACAACTAAGAAATAGGAAACCAAAAACCAAACTGATTGATAGTGGGAAATATTTAGATTTCTATCATCCAAACTGAGAACTCCTCAGAAGCTGGAAAGCAAAGCAAAACATAGTTGCAGAATTTAAAAATATAATTGTTCTTGCAATATTTCCAATAACATGTGTCCTAATGTTTTAAATGTAAAAGCTAACTTTTTAACTTCTTACCCATTTGGTATTATGAACACATGAATTTTCATTCAGATGCATAGTGACTGCTTGATCTAGTATATTTATGACCTTAAGCTTTTTCTAATTTTGATGACTCAAAGAATAACACACAAAGAAAGGAGTGTGGATGCTCTGATAGGGCTCAATACACCAGGAAGCTGAACACTTACAATGATGTGAGCATCTTTTAGTTTGAAGAGGACTTTCAGCTTGCAACAGCCAAACCTATCTTCTTGTAGAACCTATCCTTTCAAATTAATAATCTGATTTGCTTATGAGTAAGAAATTACTTGTGAGAGAATTCCCCACCCACTGCTTGTGGATCGCTTTGCTTGTTCTTGTATACTTCAGTCATTCAGAGAGTTATGAAAACTTGTTTGACATTTATGACTGGTTCCAGAATGAAAAACAATAAAATATCTTCCTCAGTAAGGGAAGACTCTTTACTAAAATTTGTCATCGATAATTGTAGATGAATTCATAAAGCAGTTATTTTCAAATAAACAATAAACAAAAACACCTGAAAAAATCAGTGGGATAATGTAGACACAATTAATAATTTAATCACCTCTTACTACTGTGATGTAAAGTGCTCAGCCTGAACAAGCATGAAATTTAATAGCACAATGTAGATTTTAATCTTTTAGTATTTGTTTTTTATACTTCTTGAATTTGGGGGGAAGGGAGAAGGAAGACCAGCTTTTCACATCACTGCTGTCTGAAAGTCATTTTAACTTTCTCTTCTTTTTGATGAATTTGAAGTTCCTTGAGATTGTTTACTTCTCTACTCATTAATAAATATCACAGCCCAAGACAAGGTGCTAGTGAAAAAATTCTACTAGTAACGGGAACCACATAAACTTAGATTTCCAGAATAATGTATTGTTTTATATGGGTGTTGAAAAGGAGAACTTGGCACAGATTGGGAATTGTATTTGTGTAGGTTTTTGTCGGTTCTTAAACATGCAAATCTTAAATATCTTATAACCTGGAAGCGTGAAGTGGAATCTGTATAATCTATTGTTTGATATTTCACTAGATATGACCTCCTCTCTGGTGAGTATTTAGGACTTCTGTCTGTACAAAGCAGAAGTAGCCAGAGGCGTGTGAAGGTTGTGCTGGGCTCTTCTGCTTCTGAGCTGATGCATCTGAGCCATTCCTCTCACACAGAAACAGTGCAGCTGAATTCATGACCACTGTATTACAGCACTGGAACTTAATTTCAGTGGTTTCACTGTTAGGTGTGTCTCTCTCTTGCATGCTTGTATTGAATCTTTTAGTAAGCAAGGCCAGACACATGGCTGTGTTTTCCACAGGAAAGATGTACTGATCATGGTAAGTGTGTGTATATTGCTAGTGTGGTGACAGAGGTAATAAAGCAGGGTTAAAAAAAAGTGTTAGAAATAACAAAAATGCTCAGAATGCCAAAAGTGTGCACACAGCAACTACTGCTACTTCATCAACAAGCCACAGGCAAAAGTGGAGCTCTTTTTGACCTACAGGGTAGTCAGGAATACTTTCTCATGAAGTACTGCAAGATTCTGACATTTCACTAGGTTTCTAGTTAGTAAAGAAAATTGAGAAGTTGGAAGTGCTTAAAGTTTTTCTTAAATAATTATTTTTGGGTGAATTACATTTTAAGGTTTTGCATTCTAAGTTTTATTCTGCCATATTAAAAAAAAAATTAAGAAATGGAAACCAAGTCATTCAGTAATTATAAAAAAGCCCAACAAATTAATTCTGACAGTGCTGAGGCAGAATGTTTTGTGCATGTAAGGATTTCTGTTAGTTGCTTTTTTTTTTTTCTTTTCCCCAAAGGAAAACTTCTGCTAAACTGTCAATACTCATATGCAGGGGAAAATATCGTCTCATTAAGGCTTCTCATCCTAGCTTCTAGTGAAGAGACACTATTGCCATAATTGTCATGGCTATGCAACAGCTACAATGAAATTTTGGTAGAAGTGATACCACACACACACAAAAATAGCAAAAGCAGAAGCTAACAAGTCTGTGCACAGACAACATGCACACAGTATGGTCTGCATACTCAATGTATAAGCCGAGAGCTGAAGATGGAATATAGTATCTGGTAGGTCCCCACATCAGACTGTTTGTTTATACATGCTTTTAAAGCATTTTAAAGTACCTAATTTCAGAAGATATTGTGTCTCATTTTCATAGTAAATCAATGGAATAGCAACAATACATCTTTTGTTTGCGGGTGTGCTTTGACGAAGTTATCATCGCCATTGTACACACAGCACCTGAATACACATGCAGACACAACTTCATGTCTACACATTAAGTAATCACTACTCTGTTTAGTTTAACAAATACCCACTTCAACACAAAACCGTGGTTTTATTCAGCGGCATAGTACTCTAGCTAATACAGTGTTATGTCCATGCTTAATATTTTTTTTCCTATACATTACGGGTTTTGCCAGAAATAACAACACACTTAATTACATAGTAGTCTTAGCAGATTTGGGAATTTTATTAGCTTTTGTCTATTGAAAATACAAGTGAGGTCACATTACTTAGGTTACCAGATTTAAAAAAGCTAAAATTTAAATAAATAACCTCAGTTGATGTAGGCTATTTCCAAACAGTCATGTAAGGTTGTAACAGAAATAGTCTAGACATAGGTAAAGAACCTTCAAAATCAATACTGCTGGAAGAAATGAAACATATGCTGATGCAATCAAACTGAATTGAATTTCATATAAATGTTAGCAAATCTATATCAGATTATCACCACAGAAACTTCATTTTCATTGATTTATAATGTATTATTATTGTTTCCACCAAACTGCCATAGACAGACATTTAAGCAGCTGCCAAGCGCCTTAAGGGTAAATAAAGGATATCACTGATGGTATTAGGTTATGGAAGTTTAAGAGACCAATAATTCACAAGTGCAGCAGGTGTGACATTCTGCATATTCTTTAGTCTTTTATTTTAATCCTGTTGTTTAAATCCATTATAGTTTTTCATGGGAGGGAGGTCAGTTGCATGTTTCATAGGGGAAACACAAAGGTTAAAGCGTGCTTTCTCTGGAGAGGTGGGCAAAGTGCTTTCCTTACACAGTCAAGTGATATACAGTAAGATGTTTGTGGACAGTCCTGTGCTAGAGACACGTTGGCGTATCTATTCTTCCAAGAAAGTGCAATGGAGTAGCTTCAAAATGTAATCCAGGCTATGACTCAGTATACATTTAATTAGTGCACAGGGCTTAACCCCTGGAAGTTTTGATCATCTCCTACTGTCAGCTGAGTAAAACAAATATGGTTGACATATGT
>PPHD01003900.1:0-30050 GCA_002909625.1 Bambusicola thoracicus | reverse complement strand
CTTAATCTACCAACGTACATAGTCTTTTAAAAAATAAACTGTTTTTGACTGAAACATAATTAATTTGTCTGTAAGTATTACATGATATTTCTTTATGGTTACCGAATTGAGTTGTATGTAATAATTTTTGTATACCATCAGAAAAAAGTAACCATAACGTGCCTTTGTCCAGTTAAATGCCAGCGGGCAATACATATATGGTGGAATGATATCAAGTTTATTGTTTAAGGATGACATATCGTTACCTTCTTGACAACAGGTGATGTCTAAAACCTTATTGCCACGTGATATCTAACTGAATGCTATGTACTTGGTCTTTGAATCCAGGCACAAGCTAAGAATTTCCTGACTAGTTAGCATTTTATGGTGTTACTTTTTAAGGACGTATTAGCTTAATTACCACATTTGTCCTGACAGTTGAGAACAAGCATACATTGCAGTGATGCTGCTTGGCTGTTGTTGCAGTGTTAAATCAGAATCTTTGAAATATTCCCAATCTGTGGCCTGAATATTTCAGACCTTTGACTAGTCTACATCAGAACTGCAGTTACTTTTTTATAAAATAGCCTAGATTGGCTTTTTACATACTTCAGTGTTCATAATATTTTGCAAACTGGTTTATTTATGCATCGCATTCTTAAACGATAGGAGGAGGTGAATGTTATTGTTCCAGGTTTACTGATGAGAAAATAACAGTATTGTTATCTTGCAAAAGTGTGCATAGGAAATTTGTGGAAGAGATGGATCAATGGGCATGGTTGCTGCATGGATGGCCGTGTGCCTACAGGTACTTATGCTGGCTCCATGTGGGCCTGTTCAGACCCCAAATCTACCTGAATGAAGCAATGTGAAGTTTAACATGTTAAACCGTAGTGTGTTTAATGGCATTGCATTGTTGAATGTGGGTACAGCTAAAAGGTGGCTGATGTTCTGTTACTGTGGGGTTTCTCACTGCAAATTCATATACCACATCACCTCATATGCTATATTATTCTATAGAGGTATTGCGCTAATGGGAGTGTAATCGTTCTTTTTATTGCTGGAATCAATTTGTTGATGCAGGTGATAATAAGAGCATAATTTCCCCCACAGTACCATGGAATGCACTGTGATGATTGACTAAATTGTAGGGTTTTTCTTTCTTTCTTTTTTTTTTTTATTCTCTTTTTTTAATCATACCACAGAGAATGCAGGAAAGAATGTTCAGGAACTACACAGGAAATAAGCCTGTTATCATATACAAAGCAATAAAATAGCCACAATGTAAAATAGATTTTAATTAAATAGTGTTGTCCATTAAATGAGGCAGTGTTCCTGTGGAAAAATCATAAATGCAAGCACACTGTTAAATACAGCGTGAAAATCAATAAGCACTAAATGTCTGAATGTAAACTACACTGAAATTAACAATGTTTACATACCCATCTATGTGGTTTTGAGTTACTCTCATACAGCTTTCTTTTTAGATTATAATTAAGTTAATCGATAAACAAATCTCACCACAGAATCTATCTGGTCTGTTCTTGGCAACATTATGAAAGGAACGTTCAGTGGAACTGCAAATCCTTTCATTTAGTAAATAAAAACTTATGTATGTATCATTTCTTTATAACAGACACAACTCTTCAACGTTGCATTTATGTGTAATGTGGCATAGCTAATGGATCCTTGTACTGATTGCATAACATAGAAGAAAATAGCATTGTGTCTGTGAAACTAATAGGCCTTCTGCAAGAAACAAGTTACAGTAGCAATTTGAGACTTTGAAAGCAAATAAAAATGCATAGATGGGATAAGTTAAGGAATGGAAATTAGGTATAGTGGTTTCCACTCCAAATAATGACTTGAAATGAATGTAGACTGGCTGCATTACCAAGAGTCTTACCATCAAGTAAATGATCATTTTCTGTCTGAATTTTCTAACAGAGGCAGAATAGTATCAGTGTACTTTCTCTTTAGGAGGATTGGCTTCATTGCCATTGCAGTGTGGCTTGCAAGAATTAATACCGAAGGAATGAGAAGAATGTAAAGAAAATAGAAAATGGAGTCTAAGTCAGTCCCAGGTTCAGACAGAATTGAATATTAAAATCAAACCATTTTCTGATTTCCGGGCTGTAGAGGAGGCTGAAAAGGTGTTTATGGGAGGTGATGCTGAATGCAGAGAAGAGAGACAGAAATATGTAGAATATCAATAATAAGGATTTCTACTTTGGCAAAATTCATCTGCGCATTTAAACATCTTAATGGAACCTTCTGAATGGAACAGAAGTTTCCCACAGATACTATGTCATTAAGAAGAACACAGAGGAACTTTATAATGATTGGGATTGTCAAAAGACTTTGGAAAATTTGAAAACACCTTCCATTTAAAAGTTATTGAAAGTATTCATACAGCTATAGAATTATTAATGTTGGAATAGACCTCCAAGATTATCTGGTCTGTCTACCAACCACCAATATGGTACAAGCCTGTAGCTTGCCTGGGATTGTTGTGACCAGGGGGCAGGACCTGGCACTTGGTCTTGTTGAACTTCATCCCATTGGCCCCAGCCCAGTGATCCAACCTGTCCAGATCCCTCTGTAGGGCCTTCCTACGCTCAGCAGATTGACACTCTTCCCAGCTTAGTGTCATCTGCAGGCTTACAGGTGCACTCAATTTCCTCATCCAAATTATCAAGAAAGATATTAGACAGGATGTTCCTCAATACTGACACCTGGGGAACACCACTTGTGACCAGTTGCTGTCTGGATTTAACTCCATTCATCACCACTCTCTGAGCCTGACCAGAAGTTATCTGGTGGATTACCCTGGATTCTTAACTCCATGTTGTTTATAAAACTAAAAAAGTGTTGAACTAATATCATCCTTTTCAAAAGTACTATGGTAGAAACTAAGTTTAGATAGCAGCGAAAAGGGGCTATAATGTCATTTGAAAAAAATACAAGAAGCTTATGTTGTTTAGCAAAATCATCCTTTTCTTTTATGTTACAACTTCAGGAAAAAAGAACAGCCATTCTTTCATCCAGTGCCAAAATGACAGGTGCTGGTAGTAAACCATCTATCTGGTTTGAGTGACACATTACATACTGAAATAAAAGCCAAGCAAAGGAAGATGTCCAAACTGTTGTGAGTGATGCAGGATGTATTTTAACCAATAGCAAGGTGTGACCAATGCTAATCTCACAATTTGCAGACAGATTTTGGTTAGCAGAGTGCCAAGTAACTGTTTTGCACTAGAGCTTGGTTAATGTACTGTGCGTGAGTGCATTTATGCGGTAAATGAAGCACTCAAGTGCCATTAGCAACCCAGGAAAGAAGAAAGCAGCTGAAGTGATGGTGGGTTTTTTGTGTGTGTTTTTGTTTTGTTTTGTGTTTTGTGTTTTTTTTTTTTTATTCCTTCCTCCCCACCCTGCTTTTATTGGCCTGGATGAAAGTTACCAAGAGGAAAACAGATGTAAGACAGAGATTACTTGAAAGGACAGGTAATTAATATCATCTGCCCTAACTTTCTTATCTTGATGGGTTGATGTTTACAATGCTGACCCTGGGGTGGGGGGAGGCACGACCTCCTCAATATGAAATGAGGAAAGTCCAAAGCCTTTTGAGCTTCACAGAAAGCTTTGCTTCTTCTGTGAAGTGCAAACAGCTTGATTTTTTGTGCCTGTGAACACTGTCTTGCAACAGTCTCTATTCTAAGAGCAAGCTCTTTTAACTTTCTTTTCACTAAGAAGCAGACTGTTAATGGCATTTTCATATGATGTTACTTTTTCTTCTTAGTTTTCTTTTGCTTTTAATTCACTTGGTAATAAATTCACATCAAGTGACCAAGAATTTGGGGGGAAGAGGAAGAGAGGACTGCAGAAAAGCAATATTATTTCCAGTGGTTGATTTCCTCCTCACAGCCCCACATACATATCACCTTTTACACTTAATTATTTCTGACATTTTGTCCATCATATTGTAATGAGCTTCTTCAGAGGAAATAAAAACAGCTTGTCTCTTTGAAAACAGAGATCCAACTATTTTTTGTATGTTTATTATCAAAACACAAGCTGTTTTTCTTCCTCAAAGGATACATCGCTGTACAATGGAAGAAACATCAAGAATTAGATTGGAGAGCATCAAGTTCACATGAAAGAAAATACATTTCTTTAGACAGATTTTTTTTTAAGGAAGAGAAAAGATGTGAGGATTTAGTAATCTAACTCTTTCCCAGAATGTGCTACTTTCTCTGCATGGATGTGATAGAAGTGAACCAAATGGCAGATTTCACGATAACAGTCTAATTGTGAACAAGGGGCTTGAATTAACTTAATTCATTTGGGAGGCCTTTGATAATTCCTTATATTTGTAAGGTCTGGTACATTTTCTGGTTCCCTGTGCATTTCAGAATGTGTGTCTGACTTTGATCATTTTACTATATTAAGCACGATTCACAGACTAATTTACCATTTGCTTTGAGAGGTTCCTTACATAAATCTTTGACAATTTTTTCAGAATCAGCAATTGAATTTATTTTCTAATTATATGCACTGGGAGACAATACCATTTCCAGCAGCAGCAATCAGAGATTAACCACTGAAAGTGTGGGGAGGAGCACCCAGGTTGTTGAGAGGCTTAAAAGATTTCAGAATATCACATCACTGGCAGAGGGTGATAGCTGTTGTTTTTTATGACTGAGTATGTATCCAGATGCAATGATTTGAAATGTGTTTATGAAATAAGTAAGTCGTAAAAGTCTTACGTGTTGTACAAGCAACATGTTTGTGGGTGATCTCCAAAATTTTCTGAGCCATATTTAAAAAACAAAACAAAAACCCCACTTTCTTCTCAGCCCGGATTCTAGTGTGTATAGATTGTATAAGTGTTATACAAAGATTTTATTCACAGGTTTTTATTTTCTGATTTAAATGAATGTACTACAGATATGCTTGAGGGGAGAAAATGATGAAAAATAAACCTGTACAGCAAACCTATTTATACAACAGCAGAATTAAAGTCCTGTGTTTTTTCAGTGAAGTCAGACAGTTCAATTCTTGTCAAATACACTTCTATTTGGAATCATGGAATCACCCAAGTTGGAAAAACCTCCAAAATTATCTAGTCCTACCATTCACCTGCAACCACTATTTTCCTACAAAATCATTTCCCTTAGTACTACATCTAAATGTCCCTTGAACATCTCCAAAGATGGTGAATCCACCACCTCCCCGGGCAGCCCTTTCCTGTGCCTGACCACTCTTTCTGAGAAGAAATTCTTTCCAATATCCAACCAGAACCTTCTGTCACAACTTGAGGCTATTCTCTCTTATCCTATTGTTAGTTATGTGGGAGAAGAGGCCAACCTCCACCTCACCACAACCTCCTTTCAGGCAGTTGTAGAGAGTGATAAGGTCTCCCCTGAGACTCCTCCAGACATAGCCGCTCCTCATAACACTTGTGCTCCAGACCCCTTGCCAACTCTGTTGCCCATCTCTGGACACACTCCAGGGCCTCATTGTCTTGTAGTGAGGGGTCCAAAACTGAACACAGTACTTGAGGTGCAGCCTCGCCAGCTGAGTACAGGGGGACATTCATGTCTGTGCTCCTGCTGGCTACACTATTTCTGATACAAGCCAGTATGCCATTGGCCTTCTTGGCCACCAGCATATTGCTGACTCATGTTCAGCTGAGCATTGACCACCACTCCCAGGTCTGTTTTCTCCACACATTCTTCCAGCCACACTGCCCAAGCCTGTAGCTTGCCTGGGATTGTTGTGACCAGGGGGCAGGACCTGGCACTTGGCCTCTGTAGGGCCTTCCTACCCTCAGGCAGATTGACACTTCTTCCCAGCTTACTGAGGGTGCACTCAATTTCCTCATCCAAATCATCAAGAAAAATATTAGACAGGATGTTCCTCAATACTGACACCTGGGGAACACCACTTGTGACCAGTTGCTGTCTGGATTTAACTCCATTCATCACCACTCTCTGAGCCTGGCCATCCAGCCAGTTCTTTAAACAGCAGAGTACACCTGTGTAAGACGGGCTGCCAGCTTCCCCAGGAGAATAGTGTAGAAGACAGCGTCAAAGGCTTTGCTGATATCTAGGTAGTCTGTATTGACAGCCTTTCCCTCATCCACTAGTCAGGTCACTCAATCACAGCAGGAGATCAAGTTGGTCAAGCAGGACCTGCCTTTCATGAACCCATTCTGTCTGGACCCAGTCTCCTAGTTATTCTGCACATGCCACATGATGTCACTCAAGATGATCTTTTTCATAAACTTTCCTGGCATCAAGGTCACCTGACCGGCCTGTAGTTCCTCAGATCCTTACAACCCTTCTTGTAAATGAGTATCACGCTGGCAAGCTCCAATCCTCCAGGATTTCTCTGGTTGACTATGAATGCTGTTAGATGGTGGAAAGTATCTTGGCAATCACCTCTGCCATATTCCTTGGCACGCTTGGGTGGATGCCATCTGACCCCATGGACTTGTGACAATGCAGGTGGAGTAGTAGGTTTCTAACTGTTTCCACCTGAATGACAGGGCGTTTATTCTACTCCCCAGCCCAGACTTCCAGCTGAGGGGGTAGACTATCCCAAGGATAAGTGGTCTGACTTTTAAAGACAGATTTATAAGACAGCATTGAGAAACAGCCTTTTTCCTTATCCTCAGTGGTCACATTCCCCACCGCAGCCAGTAAAGGACAGAGACTCTCCCTTGCCCTTCTCCTACCGTTTATTTTTAAAAATATTTTTTTCCTCTTTCACTACAGTGGCCAATTTAGAGTTCATTTGGTCTGCATCATCATTTACTTATGGATATTTTCATTAAACAATGAATTAATTGCTCAAACCATGAAGTAAAATTTTGTTTATTAATATTTTGAGAAAGAACCTGGTAGTTGTTATTGCATACTTAATTTGTTTGCCAATTCCTACTCTATCTTCTAGGCCTACCTACTTATTATCTTGATTCATTATGGTAATTTCTTTTTTTACCAATTGCTAATTTTGCAGTAATTTGCTTTCAGATTCCAGCTTCAAGGTGGTATAACAACTAAATAAATGTGTCCTAATTAGTATGACAGCTTATTAATGAATTGGAGTAGATAGAAAATATCTGCCATAGAAGAATACAGGGCTGGGTTTTGAGCTCAGGTGTTAATGATATGGGTTTAGCTGTTCAATAAGGATGTAATTTGTTTCAGTAAGGATGTTTGGAACATCAGTAAATAGTGCTATGTGTTTATTTGTTTAAAAAAGCAACAACAAAATCAAAAAAACAGAGGACTTAAATGCTTACATTCTAGTAATATTTAGAACTGCCTTCAGTAGCCTTCAGCTTAGGTTAGTTTCAAACATGCCAGACATTATTTTCAGCTGTGAGATTGAGTCCTCACAACAGCAGTAAGCAGACCCCTCCCAGAAATGGTGCATCTGTCATGGTGTAGCAGAAATGCTAAGTCATGGCCTGAAGCAGTGATGGAGCACCTGGTGGAAGGCAGGGCCAACCCAGCGGAGCCCAGGTGCATGCAATATACCTGTGTGACTGGAAGGGGTGGAGCCAGGATGCACCCCTTCCCAGACCTCATTTAAGGGTTGGCATTGGAGGTGAGGGCATTTTGTTGGAGATTCCTGTGCACCTGAGGCCTTCTAGGGGTAAGCAGATTTTATTTCTTTGGTTTTGTGTTACTGGCTATTGCGTTTGTGTATGTCATCACTTGCTGCACTTTGCTACTACAATAGCATTGCTGTGCTTACCATTATGTTATAGCATTACACATGGAATGGCTGGAGAGCAGGAAAATGAGTTGTTGCAGTTATGGAGGAACTATTTTTATTTCTGTAGAGTTACTGGGAGTGAATGGAGTTAAAAAAAAAAAAAAAAAAAGACCAAGCTTGTTGCTGTGGATTTAATATAGTATTAAATCATTTTTAACTGAATCATTATTGGAATGTTGGGATCAGTTATTTCAATTGTATTGAAGGAAAGGAAGGAGACAATGAACAGGAAAAGACCCTACTTACAGGGATAACAAGGGCTATATTTTCAAATGCTTTGATGTATTTAGGGATGTAAGTAGACATCTAGTGCACAGAGGAGGGAGTGAAGATAACTACCTAATTCATGTGGAGTTGTTTTGAAACTGGTGTTAAGTGGAAAGAGTTTGCTAAGATTCTTACAGTAACCTGACGGAAATCTGTTTGGAAGCTTAATATGCTTTGACAAGGACTGCACTTGTGGTCAACTATTGACATACCATCTTCAGTGACATATGCACATATGTAAGTTCACTTGCTGAATGTACTGTTCAAATGCACAACTTGATCTTTTCAGTGGGTATAGTTATTAATGCATTTTATTTTATTTTTAGACTTGTTAGAGTTGAAGAAAAAAATAAGAAAAAGTAATAGCGAACAAAACATTTGTTGAGCTGCTGTAAAGAAATATTGGACTTTTAACATCACTGACTGTGCATTTTGATCATTTTTTAAAAGTGAAATTACTTTCTCCTGTTCCGAAAGTTACTTTTGTGATAATTTTCAGCCCAGCTGACATAAATTTGAAAATGCTTAACTGTCACTAAAGGACCATTTTTCACAGAAATAACATATGATGTTCATATATGATGCTTTGGGGTTTGGCCTGTTTTTCCAGGTAACTAGCGACAGGACAGGAGGTAATGGTTTTAACGTGTGTCAGGGGAGGTTCAGGCTGGGCATGAGAAAACATTCCTTTCAGAAGGAGTGGTTAGGTATTGGAGGAGGTTGTGAAGTTGCTATCCCTGAAAGCTTTCAAGAAAAGGGTAGATATTGCACTGAGGGATATGGTTTAGTGAGCGTGGTGGTTATGGGTTGATGGTTGGAGTAGATGATCATAGTGGTATTTTCCAACCTCAATGATTTTATGATAATAAAAATACCCATTCTATTTCCTCCTTGCAGATTTTTCCTTTATAAATGTAGCTTGTTAAGAAGGTGCATACACCTGTCAGTTGTGCATATTGATTAACTTTGCTCTTGTAAACAGTAACATCATAGATATTGATATTTCCTTACTGATTTTTAGTGAACTTGAAAACTTGAAAGTTGAACACTTTTTTTCATGGTGATGTTCTTGTAGTCCTCAAATATAAAGTAAAATATCCTGGTGGGTTTCTGTGTTAGAGGAAAGCACATTTATGATGTTCCTTGTTAAGAATGTGACACCTTCAAAAATTCTGTGTGTTTATATATTTATATTTATCAGTTTCAATTTGTTTCCTTCAATAATATCAGTATAGTTAGTTAAAAAGTTCTCACATAATATACAAAGAAGAGGATAGGAGAAGGATATAGATTATAAAACTGAAACTGTCATCTCTTAATATAGCTTGTGAGTGTGTGAGGTATGAACAGTGTTACTCATATATACTTTTTCTGTTATTAATAGCTAACAGCTGCATAGGTAGATTGATTGAGACTAGAAATCTGTATGGAGTGCACAAGGAATTCTTGCATTCAAGAAAGAATTTTACTTTTTTGGGGGGGGGGAAATAAAAGACTGTGTTTTGATGGTGTCCATCTTGAAATTAAACATTATCTATCAATATGTTATTCTTACCGAGTCTTACAAAGTGCTTAGGATCTTATCTCTTTAACAGTAAGCTTATCAGTGAAGATGATGATGAGATCTTATGTCCATAAGAATCAATGTTTAATTTTGGTATATTTTGTGCTGTTTTATTTAGCTGTAAAGCTGTTTTTCTTTTTTGTTGATTAGACAATATTATAACCTTTCTTCTGGGTATGGGCATAGAAAATATCTACTTGAATATTGCCTGTACATTGCTTTGCTCTTTGCTTTTTCCCAGGATTGCTTGGGAAAAGCATCTTTCATGGCCAACAAAATAGCAAAAGCATCTTTGTTTGCTGTAGAACACCCCTGAGCTCTTCAATATGCTAACATTAATGGGGGAGCTTTCTTTTCACTAGTAAGAATGCTATCAGCTTCTCAATTGCATGTTTGATGTTTTCAAACATAAATGACTAGCAGGTTATTCTGGGCATATTATCTGGGCTATTCTTCAGTCTAGTTCAGCACTATACACGTGGTACAACTTCCTAGGATTCAGTTGATTATCTGTAGATGTTATCAATTCAAATAAAAGTTTCTATTTCTTCCCCTAGTTATAGGTAATAAATCGTCATTAAGTTCTGAAAATTAACGATGGAGGATTGAGTGGCTGAGCTAACTGTAGCTATGAGAGGTCCTTTAATGAATAAAATGCAAAGAACTGTAAAATTAGAAGGTAAATGGTAATTGTAGAGGTTACTGAAAACTCAGAGGAACAGTAACTTTTTAATCAAAGTTATGGGATTGAGTACACCCTCAGCTTTTGCATTGCTTAGCAATATTTGCAATTCATGAAGTGACCGCCTCATTAAAATATACGACATTTCTTCTCTTTTGAGAACTGTAACACTTGTATGTACTGTATGTACATACAGTATGTAACCTATATGGCATACCTCCTCCCAGGAACACATCTTCAGCCATGTCCCTTCAGCACTCTTTCATCCATTTCCTCAACCATCCCTGCCATTTGTCTTCATGTGTTTTCATGTGTGCCCTCTCCTCACAGTTACCACTCTTCCTTAGATGTTTGAGCAGGGACAGCAGCTTCCCCAGAAGCCTGTGGTTTGGGCATGTTGGGTTATTTATACTGGGTTTCAGAGCTGGCTAAATCCATTGTGATCAATGCATGAACTTCTGTAGCATCTCACTAGTGCAGCCAGCCTCAGCTAACTCAGACCCTGTAGTTTATGCCCAACAAAGCACTCATGTTTGAGCTAATTGGGCATTCATGTGCATACTAGGCATCTGTGTGTGTACAAATTGGGAGCTCATGCTTAAATTAATTGGGTGCTCATGCATGAACTGGTTGGGCTCTCATGCAATGACTGAGTGCTCAGAAGTACATAGATGCATAAAACTTCTTTGCTGTTGCTACTTGATAGCCACTCCCTCCAATTTCTCAGTTGAGCCTGTTGAACCAATATGTGGCTAATTGGGAATCACACCCATTTTTCACAGCAGCAAGTAAGTCTGAGGACTTGTCTATAAGCTTCTGTTTTAAAGCACTCGTAGATAACATAACTTTTCTCCTATTTCTGTAGGTTTTTTTTAAAATTCAGACACTAACAAAATTAGAAAAGAACTTGCTTGAAGTGGGAGGCAAAATAATTTAACTTTTTTTTGGCACTATATTACATTTAGTCATCAGCTGCTACTTGGGTTCTTCTTTCCTGTACTATCTTGTAGTTATTTCCATATACTCATTCTCTTCTTTATATATATTGATGTCATCTCTGAATTTTGAATTTTGGTTTGTTGACTTTAGACATTCACCTTATCAGTATGAATTCTAGCCTTTCCAAAGTGTTTGCTGGACTTCTTGGCTTGGCATTTTCTATAGTTTTTGTCTCTGCCTTTTTTTTTTTAATCTTGTATTTACCTGAAAATAATCAATAGATCTAAGTAGAAACTAGACTTCACAGTAATCTTTGGGTGATAATTAGCTTTTGATCACAGTATTCCTGCAGCAGCTCAGGTCTGCAGATCCATCCCTTTCATTTAGTGTTTGTTGGTTCAGCAGCACAGCTGTAGCCCTCAGGAAGTTTAGTCCTTGCTGTGGAAAAAGATCACTTTGTAGAAACAATGCAGACTTTGTAGGAGGAACTTAAATGTGATCATAGTAAGAGAACAAGCAGGCTCCACCTGCACAAGTCTCCTTCCTACCATGGAGTTTTATGAGAACCCATTCAAATAATTTAATTCTCAAGATCCCCTTAGTCTTGTGATCCTTTTACACTACATTTTAGTAACAAGCAGTAAAGTTGTCTTGCTCAGTTTTCCTTCCTCCTTGTTATTTTTTCCTGCCTTACTTTGTAAGCAGGTCAAACTAGTCACAAAGGAATTATATTCAGTCTTTCCTGTAGGAGTTCATAGAGTAGTCTTAATAAGGAACTTTTATTCAAGTGATAGGTTTTTCTTAATGAAAGTGATTTTTTTTTAATTGAAATTCTTGAATGTGGGGATCTTTCTACATAGGAAGTTAAAAATCAAACCAGCCTTTCTCTTGTATTTATTCTTGTCCGAGCTCCCATTCTGTAAGGACTTTTAGCTAAAATGTGTATTTGTGATATAGTGAAGTTCTGTAACATATTTTGAGCACAAAAGTCTGTGTTCAGCAAATCTCATTGACTAATACCATATCCAGTTACCTGAAAGTTGGAGGTATATTTCATTGCGTTGCCAAAGAAAGTAACTAATAATACTTCTAAGAACTATAAGTTATAAAATGTGTGGTGAATGTCTGTTCTTGGCAACAATTTTTGACTGAAAACCAGATATTAGGGAAACAGATATCATTTATTCTATGTATGTGCCTGCTGTTATTCACAACAGGTTTGCAGCTCTTTCACTTCAGTGAAATAAGTTCTAGTATAAAAAAAAAAAAGTTGTTGCCTAATCAGAGTGTTAACAAAAATGTCAAACTTTATCATGCTGTTTAGTTGCATATTAATACTGAATACTTGCTGGTACACAACTACCATGTTTAGAGTACCAACCAAGTAAGTACTTCTCCAGGAAATAATTATGTAGTGTAACTGTGTGTATGTATAAGTTGGCACTGTGGTGGAGAGAGTGGAGCACTGGTACTCTCTGGCAATGGCAGTGAGGTTCTGTATGTGGCCTTCCTATATAATATTTGGGAGGGCTAAATGGTGACAGTGGTACATGTTAAATGAATTACTGTATTGGCAACATCACAGAACAATACAGATGTGAATCATGAGATTTCTTTTAATGCTACATGGAAAGATATGGCCTGTTCTTGTTTTCAAAAAGAATAAGTAAAAAAGCAGCATTACTGGTGAGATTTTTCTCTTAATGAAATGAACACCAAGCAACAGTGGTGCTGCATCTGACAGCATAAAAGGTGAATTGCGTCTAAAAAAAATAAAAATGAAAAAAATGTTGGAACTACCTTTCTTCATAGCACCCGAAGAACAATAATTCTGATTGAAGTTTAAATAATTCAAAAGGATTGATAATTTCCAAGGTTACTGAAACAAGAAATGACTGGTTTTTGTTTTTGCTGCTTTTCTATTTAGGTAAGCATAAACTGTGTGTGACAACTCAGGTGATCTTGGGTATTTCTCTTTCCTAACCATTTAGGCATGCTTTACAAAAGGTTCTGTCCCTAAGATATTTTTCTTCTTCTCACACCACTAAAGGTTAGTAACATATTACCTCTCCTCATAAACTTTGTCTCCCTAGTATATTTGAATAACACTGCTACAGCATGGAATTATAAGAAAGACAAGATGTTGTGCAGTCATAGGTCTACACTTCAACTTGTTCAGCATCTGTTCCGTATAAAGTGTTTATATATATATATTATTAACAAGCTGAATTCAAGAACATGAAAAGAGCCTTGTTGTGGTGAATAAAAAGATCTTTGATTTACAGACATTCTGACGTGCTGCGTAAACTATGTACCCTTATCTGTTGTGTTTGTTTAAAGCCAATCAGAAAGTGAAATCTGGTCCTCTGTTATTTTAGTTACTGCCAAATAATGTCACTGAAATAAAATTATTTTCTGTCTTAGATCCCAAGTATAGGAGTTTTATAGAATAATATTTGAGACAGATATCCTGAAGATATTTTCTGTAATACTCTTCATATGTTTTCGCGTACCAAACAAATCACAAGTGCTAACATTTACCTTTGCAATATAGAACACAAATACAGTGCTTTCTTCCTCAGTGACTATTTAATTTGTTTAGTGAAGTTGTACACGAGTCTATGATGTAGCCAAGGAGCACTGTATTGCTTGGCTGCATTTTGTTGTATTTCCAACAAACACAAATTCTGTTATTTGAATGAAATGACAATCTGTAGCCAACACATATTGTTTATTTGGCCTTTAATATTACACTGAAATGGATAAGGATTATACAGTTTCTGAAAAAATGTGTTGTAGGATGTAAATTTGAGATACATCTATAGCTATGGAATGTGTTCATGGTTTTTTGGTTCTCATATTTAAGTAGAAAATTCTGCTTTTTCCCATATACTGTTAAGCTTTCCTCTTTTTTCCTGTATTTTTCTCATTTGATCTCAAGTGAATGGTGTCAGCAAACACACATTGCAAAATTATGTTGCTTAAACAGTAAGTCTAATGGGTGCAGACTAAAGTCCACTGCAGAAAAAATGAATTGGATAGAGATTGCATCAGATCCACAGATTTTTGTGATCTGCTTGAGCTTGCAGATGTGTATTGGAAATGTTTAAAAATTTTCCTCTTGATTTTGAGACTTGAACTAAGTTGGGAAAAGTGGGCATAATTTGCATGTATATACAAGTAATGCATATTGCATATATAAAATATTACATTAAATAGTGCATAATATATGTGCGCGTACTGCTGTCTCAGTGTCTGAGATACTAACTTGACAGACATGACCAGTAGTAACATCACGCCACCCTGGTTTCACAGAGCTGTTCCTGGACGAGTTACAACACTGTGACCGTTCTACTCTTCCCGCACTGATTTAGATGTTACCTGGGATAAATCTGGGTTGAAACTCAATTGAAGTCAGTCAGTAACTCAGCTCTGGTGGAGAGCTGCTCCTTTAGTTGTGAATCACAGGATTTCTGCTTTGTCTCTTGATATTTTACTGATTACTCCAAATGAAATTAGTTTCATCTGCCTCCTTTCACTTTGTTGTTAAATGGCTGTGGTGAATCTCTTTAAGAAACTTTATGCAGAAATAAATTTCATCTTAAAAAAAAATCTCTTGGAACATCTTCCTATGCAAGTTTTGGAATGGTTCTGTCTTGGCTATGATGTTTCTAAACAGAAGTATTGTAGAGAAGCAACACACCAAAACAGTAAATGATATTGAGGTCTTGAGGAATAAATAATATGTTGTAATTCCATATTTTATAGCATTTTACTATTATTAATGATCCACAAATTGCAGTAGGAAAGTCCCACGAGTTATTACACTAACCAAGCCAGGGGGGTAGTTTGCACAGTTCACATTCAAATATACTATATGCCAATTTATAGTAACAGAGCTTTAACTTTGTGCTGAAGTTGTGGTCAAAACATGCATTTCCATAATGAGAGGAGCCTCTACTGAAAACAAAGGAAGGTAAGTTACTTAATTAGTCTTCATTGGAAAGAAGATACTTTATAGCTTGAAGTTACCTAGTTGACACTGAAAAAGAATTTCCCATGTGGGTGGGATGATAATTTCTTTAGTGAAATTGTGTCTTGTAATTCATGTCGAAGAAGATTCTCCTCAGCTTTCAAAGGCTTGTGTAAATTAATGTTGATTCACAATGAATATGTACAGTCCTCTAAAAGATGAAATTGTTTCCAAGTCATCCAGTTCTTGACAGAAATAAATCCATCTCCAGTCAAGTGGAAAATAAGAGAGATGCTGGTGAAAGAATAAAAGAGCAGTAGCAGTGTCTTTGCCATCACAAGGTCACTTTTTGGTGTATTACAGTTGTCTTTTAAATGTTGAAAGAAAACAGGCAGCAGCATGTCATCTGTACTGACCTGGCAGTAATGTCAGTGCTGCACAGAGCACGGTGTTCCTGGCCCACTGAGATGTGGGGTGCTTCCTTCTCCGCATCCCAACTCTATACACCACAAGGTGCAGATAAGACATGGGTTCATTTTCAGGCTTATGGTAAGATCGGCAGATGAAGCATTGGAAACACTTTATACGTGTAGTATATGGGATGCCCCACGTCTCATAAGGCCATGAAGTGAATGAGATTACATTAGTACAGTACCTTGTATCTGCGCCTTGACTTCCACTGTTAGGCCATGTGCAGAATGGAAAATAAAATGAAAAATCTGATGTATAATGTTTAATCCTCTTTTACTTGTAGTTTAATTTTGCATACCAATGTACAATGCAATGCAACAAATATTACATGTATATACTAAAACACATGATTTCAAAACCCCATTTATTTTATCAATTGCTTAAGCTCATTTGATCATAAGGGACAGGGAGACCAAACAGCTATAAAAGAGCTCCATTTTCTATCAACTGAACCAAATCCTCCTTTGATCTGTTAATCCCAAGTTTATAAGGTTAGGAGATAAGCAAGCGTAACTAAATTCCTTTTTCTTTTTGTCCACCTAATAGTCTATGAAGCAAAGCAAACAAAATAAGCTTCTTTGCTGCTTTTCAGCCTCTTCGTGCTGAATAATTCAAAAAGTGCATTACAGGTTTTATGAGTACAACTGTACACACAAGCAGTGTTCCATGATTTTTTTTTTGCATGCCTCAAATTTGCATATATTATATTTTTTATTTTGCATTTCTGACAGAGAAGCTGACTGCCTACTCGTTCTTGGCTTTTTATTAGGTCTTTGATGCTTGCTGGAGGAGAAGGCCTCTTTTGTCTCTGATAGCCTTAAGGCAGATCTAGGTTAGTAAGAAAGCCAGAGGTTTCAGGCTTGTTAAATGTCACAGTAATGGCTGTCTTTACGCATTGAAATACCAGACTTCTTCTTTATAGGAAAATGAATCACATTACCACCAAGGGAAGGAAAGCCTTTGTTGGAGGAGACTGCTAGTCTGCTACTTAAGAAGGGGATTTAATTTTCCCCTCCAGGCTTTTTGGCCAGCCCACTACAGTTGCCCTTGTGGAACTCCGATATCATAGCCTGCAAAGGATAGCAAACAAGAAAGAGCAATTAGCCATTAATCATACTCATCTTGCATTGGATGGACAGACCATTTAAAATGCTGTATGTATTCAGTAAAGGAGCAAGACTAGCTTGTGTGGGCAAAGTACAAATGTGCAGAATTTTATTCTTGTCCTTTTGGATAGGCATTTCTTGCTTAATTCTTATTCAGTGCCACTGAACTAATGTTATGCATACTACTTTTTATTAAATCCTAAAATAAGTTTTAGTGTACTGAGAATAAAATAGAGGATGTATATTGCCTACAAAGGGCACGTTTTTCATTTCTCATGAGTGTGTGGATTACTCTAAATAAAAATATAAGGACTGCAACGTCAGTTCTGCAAAGAGGGGAAAAAAAGATTGAAAGAATTCATTATAATGTTTTATATTTATGGCTTTTAGATAGTTCCAAAATATGATTAAATTAATATTGTTCTTGCATATGAAATTAATCATTTAGCTAGATTAATATATACTTTGTATTTTATTACATCAAAAAATAGAAAATGAAACTTCAGAATTAAATGTCAATGCATAAACATTATTCAGTCAAATATTTTGATAGCAGAATTAAATGTAAAGGTTTTGTTGTTTATTAAATAACAGCATCAGTCTGTGTGCTGAGGATATGTCAGAGTATTTTCAATACTTTTGGCATTAAAACCAATCAATATATTAAAAAGTAATAAGGCTACCTCTAGCAGTGAACTGACCTAACCACATTTCATTCCTAGGTCCTTTAAGGTTCCTGAGCTAGTCTTTTTCATACTCTTTCCAACATGGTATTTTTATGTTAAATGAGGAAAATAAGTTATTTTCCTTTTTCAGTGTTCATATAACTTTGTATGAACTAGTCATGGCAGTGAAGTAGTTCCTTTATCTGAAAAGAGAAAGAAGTAAAATATTTGTTTCTTAATCTAAGAAGATTGCTTCATTTGAATGCTGGCTCAGTTACTTTCATCCAAAGAATTTTTTTATTTTTTTTTGCTTTCTAAGCTGCAGCAGCTGCTATTTGCTTCTGGACTCCATTTATGACCTTTCCTGTGTTCCACCTAGCTGAAATAAACGTTTATGACACATATTGTCATTGCTCACATATCCTACATCCTTATCAGTGTGCATGCTTTTGTTTTCCAAGACTCTTTGGTTATTGGGAAGAACGTATTCTCCTTGTGTTTACACCTTTATCTAGATAGATACCTTGTATGACTTGTGTGTATGAGTTTTTTCTTGGTGAGGGAAGCAAGACATTGCATGTTATTTTTAATCTTTAATGACATTATACCCTGACTTTTTCTAGTCCACATAAGAGGTATGCAGTGTCTGTCTTAATTATGATAGAATGGTTTAAGACTTCTGAGATTCGGAGAATTAGTTCATAGCTCTACTATGGTGCTCTTGGGTGATATTTGACAAGTCATAAACAATATATTGGTTCTCTATCTTTAAAAAAGGAAAGACTGAAGTGAATTTAAAGGAGTGATCTTGTTTTTCCACCTGAAAATCTTCATCCTGCACAATCACATTCTCTAAACACATAAGTTAGAGGCTAGAAACTTGGTAAAAAGAGAACAGGAGTTTGGTCCACCGTAAGATGTTTCCAAGATCTATAATTTCTAAGGAAAAAAATCTACTGTCATTGTTTAGGTAAGTTTTGGGTCACTTTCCTGGGATTACTGCTGTTAGACTTAAGAATGGCAACAAAGCTCTTCAAAAAGGAAGATTATTCTGCAAATGTTCTTCATAATGTCTATACTATTTTCACAGAGTATTTTTGTATTTCATATTTCACAGCATCATAGATCTTTACTCATTTTGACTAGTTGACAACAAGTGGACATTCCTTTGTGCTTTATCTGGAGACAACTGAAATTCAACTTTGCCTTGTTCGGAAACTAAAGATGAATTGTCCTCATTCTGTGGTCTTACTTTTCCTGCAGAGGAGCAGTTGGGAGCTGAGTGCTAAGGGCTGGCACCTTGTATTCAGGTGAAGGAATCCTCACTCTTCTTACTGCTGAAGTGCTACAGGTAGAAGTTAGGAAAGAAATGATCTCTGTGCCAATAAAGGCAACAGGAGGAAAATCTTTGAAAGGAGCGAGGACAGTGAAGTGTATATATCTCCAAGCCCTTCAGCACACTTTCTCTTGTATATGGTCTGTTTGGATGTGAGAGGGGCGTGCTGAAAAGAGAGCTGTCCTTCAGCAGAATTACAAGATGTCTTCCAACAGGAACATAACCCCTTTGTGTGCCTCCCTCCCCTTCTATTGTCTGCTGCAATATGCAAATCTTTTTTTTCTCTTCTCTTGCACAGCATGAATGTGATTGGTTCTGTCTTTCAATACAAATGACAGTAGATAGATTTTTCTGTTTATATTCGATGTCTATGCCGTGGTTCTCAAACAGAGGGAAAACAATATTGTTCTGCCTGTAGGAGGTTGAATTTGTAAATATATATTAGCTTGGAAATACAATGAGAGAGAATAAAATATTCAAAAAGCAGTCTGCTCTTGTGGGATATTATTCTGCGCAGCCAGGGAGCAGATTAATGACACCACACAGGAAAAAAAAAAAGGCACCATAAAAAATAGATCGGAGTGGCAGTGTGGAAACTAAAACCTGTCAGCCTGTGAAACGTGTAAGTGTAATAAAATTCTTTGTCCAGGCAACTAATTGTCAGGACCAAGAATTGTGCCCCATTCTAGGTGTGAGCAGTGTGGTCCTTAAATAAGATCCTGGGATATTAAGACCATCCTCACTGCATTTTGAACTTTGTTATTTTTGTTGGTTTTTTTCTGGAAAGCGTCCTGTGAAACATGCTGCCCAGGCTCTGTGTGAACATGCAGTGAAAGCGTTATGTTTGCCCTTATTTCAGTTTGTACTGCAGAAGCTAAGCTGCATTCTTTAAGTATCATCAAATAGGAGATGGGAGGAAAGTGTCAGAAGTGGAGTTGGTTCTGTCGGTCCCCAGACAAGTGCCCAGGACACATCGCTACAACAAACTGCTGGGCTCTTTCTTTTTCTACTGCCTACAGACCTTTCAGACCACCAGCTTTCGTTTTAGATTCATGCAGTTTCTAACACATCATAAAGATGGGAAGTTGATGTCCGTTTGAAAAGTATGAATGCTGAACATTTGCAAAAGAAAGACTTAGCACATGACCTAGATAAATCCTAGTTCTCTTTTAGCTTAGATGAAACTGGTAGAGGTCTCACCCACCAAAACCTTTAGTCCAGTTTGCATTTTGACACTGCAGCCCACAGGAAGTGACATTTGCAGTAGCATTCTACTGATGTGTGTGTGTGTGTCCTTTAGACATCGCTAATCACAGAACAGAATCATAGAATATCTTAAGTTCAAAGGGACCCACAGGGATCATGAAGTTTATTTCCTTGTAGTGAGGCCCTGAATCTTTGCGTTAGAAAATACTTCACTCTTGCTGATGACTTTCCCAAAATTCAATGGTTTGTTTTGAAAATTTCTCTTCAGTGCTTTCAGCTGTACCTCTTATTATGAGAATAAGGATCAAGAGAAATGTTTGCGTAACAAGAAATTGTGTTCCTGATATTGGAAAACTGTCCCAGTTCAGGATGCAAAATTTTGTTGGCAGGACAGTGGTGTTTTGGATCAGTGCTGTGATCTTCTGTGGACAGTTGCTCAGATCTGGCCTGAGTAGTTGCATTTCGCTTCTTTTGGAAAGCAGAGGTTAATGCTACCTGGGTCTGCAGTGCCTCCTGAATGGCAGTCCTGGGCATGTGAGCACAGATGCTGTCTCTGTCTTTGTGAGCATACCTGAACCCTGGCAGCAGAAGGAGGGATTTGTTTTCCTGCGCTCTAAATAAGACATCTGTGAGTTCTAGGCCAGGTATGGGGAGGAAGCAGCAAAGTGCAAGATGAGTAGGCTGGGATGCAGATAAGCAAGTTAGGAAAGGACAGAAAAACATGCATGTGCTCAGAAGCTGTTTGGATTATGGTTGTATGCACAAACCTGCTTGATACTCCCTTGTCAGGAGTGCTGAACTGTTCAAAATTTGTTGTGTAAGATTTGTTGTGTGTTTTTCAACATTATTTTTTTTTTTGAGTATACACACAAGCCCGTTAAGATAATTAAATAGTGTTTGACTTAATGAGCATAAGAGATTGTTACAGACAGCGTTAGAACTAGGTGACAAATGTTTGTAAACTTTTGTCTTTTCCTGATAGATTTCTATAACTGAGCAACTGCCCTAAACATTACGATCATGGAACAGTTTGTTCTAATCTATTTTTCCAGGCATCTGAGGATTTTGAAACTATGTATTGTTACTTTTTAACAATTTTAAGTGTTTCTTTGGGAAAAACTTCTAAATTATGAATTATTTTAGTCTTGTTTTTGCAGCCTTCTAAGTCTCACAAGTTGTAACATTTCAAAGCATAAACTGAGCATTTTTTTAGTCCTTTTGAAATTTTCTTTTCATAGTGACTTGCCTTCCTTTTCCTTCTACTGAATACATTTCCTCTGTGCTGCTGTATCAAAGAATTTTTTTCTTCTAGCTGATTGCTTATATATTTGAAGATATTTAAAGAGGAAGTAAGAAGCCTGTGCATATAATTAAAGGCCTATCCATGGACTTCTGCTTTTGAACAGTTCTAGTTATAGATAGATAGCAAGCTGCTTCCTCGTGCCAAATGAGATCAAAATGTTATTGGCTTGATTGATAATAGGTATGCATGGTTTAAATTCTTGGGTTGCTTACTGCAGTGGTTTCTGGATAATCTCTGAGAGTTTAGAATATATATGCTTTCTTTCAACTGTGCTACAAATGTAGTCCCTTATTCAAGGCATTAGTCCAAACAGTTTAAATCAGATAGGGCTAAATCATTTCAAACTGTTTTAAAGTGCTCTTTAGCACTGGGATGGGATTCTTAAAGATGTCAATAAGTGTTATATGCCTGACTCCCACCAAATGAGGGTAATTTAAGGTCTCTGAAGATGGAATGACCCAAATATTGATGATTCATAGATCTTGAGTGGAGAATAAAGTCATGAACGGAAGAACAGTTTATTAAGGTGAAATGAAATATGTTGTCAGAGAAATAAAACAATCCCATGAGCTCAATAGTTCTGAGGCAGATCTATAGCTAATATAAATTATTTTAACTTGATTGTAGCGTATTTAACTGTTGTGACCTAGGTTAGCTGAGATCTGATCCAACCTTTTCCTTTTCCTTTTATTTTCTGTCAGTGTCATGCTTGTGGTGTACTTCTGTGTGGATTTAGAAAGGAGACTGTGAGATTTGTGGAAAGCAAACTCAGAAATTATACAATAACTTAACAAGCTTTATTATTACTTCAGTGTATTTCTACCGCATGTTAATAAAGCAGAAATGCTGGTGTAATACAATGATGAATCGGGGTAAATCATTTTAGTAAAACAGTGTTAATTGCTCTATCTATACCATAGTTAGAAGTATCTGGAAATACCTATGTATAGAAATCCTATCATGTTTGTAAATTAAGTATTGAGTTCCTACTGTGGGCAAAATCTTCCAGTAATATAAACTAATGTGCTCCTATTTACCTTATCTGATGATATGAGGGAGCATGCTCTAAAATGCTTCTCTGTCCACGTTCATAATCCTTCCTGACATCTGCCCAGGTTTAATACTGTATCCTCATTTGCTTTAACTTAACTCCTAGGTAAACTAATTGTCTTCATCTCGTGCTTACAGAAACAATTGTTTATGCAAGCTCATTATGTCCAGCAATGATAGCAAGCAGAACATTTTGTAAAAGTTTTTTTTATTTCATGCATAAATAAATTTTATAAAGTCCTGTTTGCAGAATGTTGGCCATATGGGTCTGCAGGGTAAAATGCAGCAAAAATGATTTTTTTCAAGTAATGTGCAGTCCATGCAGCAGTTTCACTTATTTTGAGTAGGTATCATTTTTACATATCTATACTATTATTTTCAGACCAAACAAACTTCTCTTTTATCCATCTCATTCAGATCACATTTAATTCCTCAGAAAATATTTATGCTTCGCTCATTTAAAAACAAACATTTCTAACTGCAGATATTTTTCTGTTCCTGTTTTGCTGGGGAAAGTTCTGTGTTTACATGAGTAATTCCATAGGTAATAAATTGTCCCCCAAACCTGCTGCTACTTCTATGACAATTGTAGTAGAGAAAGGGGAGGAAAAATGAAAATTTCAAGGAAAAGAACTTTCCTGGGAACTGGATCAGCATGTTTAGAACAAAATTCCTTACAGAATAACTTAACTGAGTCTGTGATTATTCATGTAAAGAACAGAAGAATTTTGTATGGAGGAAAAGTGTATGATTTGGTTTTAGTATGGAACAGCATGCTGATGAAAGATGAAGAATACCAAACTGCTGCTAATAAATTCATTTGCTGTTCTTTAGAAAGTGGTGGGAAATACTTCTGGAAAAAGCTAATTACAGGTTAGTTCTATGAGCCATATGTAAAACTCTGCAGAAAGGAAGGTAAGGTCAACACTGCAACTGCTTTGTTGTGACGTTTGTAGTGGATTAAGAGGCAATGTTTCATGGATTCGAGCAACTGCAAATTTGCTAAATTAGAGATGATGATCCATGGGGCAGTCTGTAAGGGGAAAATAAAAGAAGATGGAGATAGTAGCTCATGGAAAAAATAAACCTCAATGGAGATAATAATGGTAATAATTTGAAGATAAAATCTGCAAGAGAGGCACATTTCTGTATATTGCAAAGACTATCTTGTTTTTAACAGAGTAGGCAAAGCTATTTCTATAACAGATATGTATTAAGTACCCTAAACAGTATTCAGAGATTATCTGGCCTACATTTTCACTGTTCTGGAATCTACACAGATTTTCTCTGGTTTTAAAGGTATTTTAGGATTATCCAGCTAATTTCTCTGCTCAGTAGCACAGGTGCAAATACATGGGGTTTTGCATTTGTGGGTTGATGTTTGAGAAGATTCTGCGTTCTTTCTTTCCATCTCTTTATTTTTTGTACTCAGAATTTCATTACCTTTTGTTCATATCCCAAAGGTGAGCTAGACTGGAGAGAACTACAACTTCAGTGAAATAAATAAGAGTTGAATAACTTTGTTTGAAAGATGAGAAAATCTCAATTCCATAGTGCATATAAGTGGACAAAATGGAAACCCTGCTGGGCAACATATGCATTTTTATTGCTTATTGTCAACCTCCTTTATTCTATACACAAATGGGTAGAAGAAGAAGACAGGATTAAAAGATTAGTTATGTCACTTCCTTTCTGTTCCACTATTTTACTGCTGTTTTACTAAATCAAGCTACTGACCAAATGTCTAGTTCTTCCTTCTTGCGAAAAGTGTTTCTTCATGCCCAGAATTGATTTTCACACTTTAATCAAGGACTATTCAAGTCTTTCAATAGAAAATTCAGGTATGTTTCACGGGCTTCTATATAAAGTAAAAAATTCCATTCTTGTCATGCAACACAGCTAACTTCTTCATTTTAATATATATATCTCACTATTGGAAAAGCCTTCTTCCCCACTGAGATTTTGAGAGAATACTATCAAAAGTGATCGCTCCCTTTTTTGTGTACCTGTGTGTCAGAATTCTTGGAGCTATTATCTTTCTGTGAACTTTGTTATGTTATGTCATGTTTGGAAATGGCATAATTAATTTAAAATAAACCTATCCTGTAGCAGGCTAAAACAAAGAAAAACTAAAGAAAAGCATAAAATAATTCAAGTTAAGCTGTGGTGATTATTTATGTTTGGTACTGAAAGCAGCCGGTGTCATGGCTCCTGCATTTTGTCCTGAACATATTTTCTGTAATATATCTGGCAATGTGTGTAATAATGCCTTCAATTATAACGGGATAGATAACAATAATCCCTGAAGTATTCATTTATCTTCCTGAACACAGTGTCTGTGTATTACCATTAGGTTTTGCCATAGTAACACTGATAAAGCATGATGTAGTAGAACACCTGATACATCCCTATGCATGCATGTGGGGGGGTTGTGGATGCATACAGATCAGACTCAAAAATCTAGCTTTTGAGATTATGAGGTTGGTAAAAATATGTCCCATTTCAATTTTAATATTTTAGAAGTTTACTAACTTGCATCATCTATTGTAAGGCTTTGATCTTGTAAGTACTGGCACTGTGCACAGCAGGAGCATTTGATTTAGGGTAAGTGCATACAGTGGCTGCCACAAAACTCAAGTGAAATTAAACAAGCAGCTGGGGGCTCTGTATTATTAGAAATCTTGAGCTTCTTGTATATCTCTTGTTCTCTGCAATGTTAGGCAGGAAATGAATATGTAGTGAGAGCAGAGAAAGTACTGCATAGTGCTATAAGTTCAACCGTGAGCTGGCAGTGGAGGGCATGCTTATGTGTTCATGGTGTACCCATCCCATATGTCCTTCCCAAATGCTGCTGTATATTTCTTACCTGCTTTTCCCATCACCTCTTGACTGTACATCCCACTATCCCTGCATTTATAAGATGATCTCTACATAGTAATTTCTGATTTCTTCCTCCTTCCCTTCCTGAACAATTATTTGTCTTTCTTAGTTGTACCACTTGTTGTGACCCAGCATTCTCAAAGGTGAAACAACTAATTCAAAGACACAGGCACGTACTGTACATGAGAAAAGATGCTATTATTTGCAGTCATGTCATTTGCTGAATCTAGAATTTCAAATCTCTACAAAGCTCCCCTGCAAACAGTATTCACAGACTTTTATATTTAGCTTGTACTGTGATTTTAAATAGTGTATCTGCATTCAGTGGACAGACTACCTTTTTGTAAATTCAGCAGAAGAACTCTGTCATCCTAAAGAAAATTACTCAAAGGACTACAGTGTGATTGTCGTTTATCAGCATTGCTACTGTATGGGATTGTGGATTGTCTTGTATCTTCCTACCACAGACGTGTCTGCTTTGCTTTCTCATTATTTTATCCTTTTGCTTATAGGCATGGTAGGAAATTAGGATATTTTACTTATAGCTAGTGATGATTGTTATTTTTGTTCACAGAAGGCAAGGAGTGGGAAGTTATTAAACTTATTCTCTTGAGTGAAAAAGATAATGATCACTTTTTTTTTTTTTTTGTGACTAGGATTCTCTATTTACTTTGCAGAATTAGTAGTTAAAGGAGGATTGTGTTTTGGGGCTTGAATTAGCATGACCATTAAAGAGATTCGGATCAATGGTTGCTGATATGATATGTTTAGTACTCTTTTATTCTCATGGAAATTAGTTATTTTTCTGTACAGTGCTCACATATAAGATAAACATAGTTCCATATTGAAATATGAATAGCTGTTCATTATTATAATGTTTTAAGAATTGTCTTTTTGCAGTGGCTGGAGGTTTAGGATACAAAACTCCAGCTATTGAATAGCTTGTACTAAATGAGCTTTTTCAGCTATTATTTGCAGAACTGTGAGTAATCTTGTAGTGTGAATAGAAATACTGTCATTGTTACCATTAGCTAATGCTTTTCACGTTATTAACGTATGTGTGTATGTATACATATATATATGTATATAACAAATTGCCTCAACATCTTTGGTTGGCACTCCATTAATTGGTTGTAGTTCTAATTCTTTGCAGTTTGGCTTCTATTCATTCCTGTTAACAAATTGAAGGGTTACTTGAACATCAACCTGGTATAGCACGTTACATGAAGTATCTACTGAAATATCAATACTTGAATCACGGATAACCTTGTACATCAGTTCTTCCCAATGGGCACAGTGCATCTGAGCAAACATATTTCAAGAAGGCTGAAATATCTCTTTTTAGTGATTTATCTCGTAATTGGTAACAGCTAGAAAAACGTGCACAAGATAAGCCACCGCCTCACACCCCCGTACATATTTACAAATTCCTCTAAAGTTGTACAGTATCAGTATAAATATATAGTATAAAAGTAAACTCTGCGCTAAAATGCTTTTTTTCCCCTTCATTGAAATTTCTTGTAGCTTATTACATTTTTCCAGTTTTAAAGCACTGTATGCTTCTCTTCCTTTTTTGTTTGTTTAGATGTTTTTGAACTCTCCAATGTATCACCTGATGTGAGCAAGGTTTTGTTTTGCTTGACATCTTTCAGCCATTTTAAGGCTTTTTTTTTTTTACTGTAGTACAACAAAAAGGGAGGAAAAGGTAAAGTCATCTTGGAAGGAAAAATCAATATTCAAAAGAAAATTGACAGAATAAGTCATGATATTAATCCTTACTGGAAACTATGTGCACATATTAACAAATTTAGTGTCCAAGTTAACTAAGGTCATTCAAACAAACCATAGAGATTACTCTTTTGCCTAAACCCTCATCAACATGGATGAAGGATCAAAATGAATAAGGCATAACTAGATGACAAATCTGTTCTGGTTGAAGTATTTTATGGAATGCTCCCACAACTGATAGTAAAAGGAAAAATGAATGACCATAATAATTACTCTCTTAAAAAAAAAAAAATTCTTGATGTGTCATACATGTTTACAGTATGCATTTGCTTTGAAATCCCATACAAATAGAGCAGTACGGAAATAACGAAGTTGCACCATAGCAATAACAAAAGACAAAGTGCTCCTTGTCCTCAGGATTTTAGGAAATGGATTGCAATCATAGTGGTTAAGTGAGTTTACAAATAAAAGAAATTTTGGGAAGTGGTTTATGCTCAGATGAAAGAGTAATATCTCTGATTTTTCTGCCATCACAAGACTTCTGTCTTTGTTCTTCATACAACCCATTGCTATCTGTCTGTTGCTTGGATAAAGAATGATTGGCCCAGAGACCACATCTTCACTTGTCACATGAGTTATTGGATAGTCAAAGCAACTACTGGATAGTCAAAGTTGGATTAGCACCTAACCTTTCTAAAATAGAAAGGATTGGATAAAGGATCTAAAGGAACAGGTTTAGCTTGACAGCTTTGTCTTTCTTTGCAGAGATATATGTACAAATAGAGAAGGAACTTGAAGATGGAATTTAACAGATTTTTGCCAGATTGTGGAGCATCTATGGAGCAACATTTAGGGGCTTGACTACTTATAGAAAAGGAAAGCAGAACTGAGGTGCCACCAGGGACATCAGAACATTTCTAAGACTGCTGTTAGGTCCATAGATGCTTTCCCACTACACCGAGAATAACGTTGAAAGAAAAGGATGTTTCTTGGTTGATCAAGTTGGAAGATTATATATGGTCTAGTTCTGAAAGTGCAGAATGCCACATTCTCCACCAGCTTGCATATTGTCAGGGATAAGGGAGAGGATTCTTTTCTTCTGCTATTTCACCTCACTCTTGTAGAGCCAACTAACCCTCTTGCCATTTTGAAGCCTTTTAATGAATGTTTGTACAAGAGATGAGAGCTATTTCATTATACCATAAGTAGGTGCAGAATGTTTGTTTAAAAGCCTCAAGGGTATGTGGTACTGTTCTATAACAAGTCTGAGTGTTTCTCAACAAATGGAGTTCCTTTTTTCCTTGGAAGAATTATATGCTACATACAATATCTTGCTCATGTGGAAACAAAGTGGAAAAATATAGCTTTTGGGCATAATACAAGGACTGCTCTGAAAGCAGTGCCTCTTACTTTATTATGTTGGTCCATGACATCAGAGGTAGATGTTGGTGGTATGGCAGTAGAGACTGAACCTTCCCACCAATATTCCATTACATTTTGTTCCTTTGTGACAGATGGCAGCAGAGGGATTGCAGCAGTTTGACAAATGGTGTCTGACGTGGAAATGTGTCAATAAATTCCTCCATGTGGGAAGAAATGGCACCCATTGACATTCATCAATGCTTGCTGAATGTTTATGGAGACCAAACAGTGGATGTGAGCACAGTGAGGTGATAGGTGGTTTGTTTCAGCAGTGGCAACAGCGACAGTCAGTTGCTTCCCCAGTGCAGATTGTTACGAATGCAGCACGCAGGCTCTTGGCCACTGCTGGCAAAAATGCATAGCTAATGGTGGTGACTGTTGAAAAGTAGTGTTTTGTGACTGAAAATATGCTTAATTAAATAACGTTATTGTGTTATTTGTATCTGTTGTCATTTCCAGGGAAATAAATAGGAGGCATTACTTTTGGAGCAAACTAACATCTAATTACAAAATGCTTACGATTTCATTTGACTGAAATTCAACTGAGGATTTCACAGACTTACAAGCACTTGAGCACCACGTTAACAACAATTTCAATTAACATGTGCCAATGGAAACTTCATTTTTCTCTATTTTTTCACTTTTTCTTACTTAGCTTGTGCCCATTTTTCTATTAAAAATATGTTTGGAAAGGAGATCCACAGGTATTTTTCATGGCGCTTAGTTTTCTGAATCTGGTGGTTTTAGTATTTCCTCACATGCAAACTATGCAGGATGGATTCCAATAATTCTTTTTTTCTTTTTTTTTTTTTTAAGGTTTTAGTGTAGTGGGGAAAGTGGAGCACATCATTCTCAGGAACCAGTGTGCTGTGTTAGTTACCCTTATTTATTTGTAGTACTGCATATGTATAAAAGATAACATTTCATGCAAATGGTGCGCTAATGCATAACTCTGCCCACTCTAAAGCTGAAGCAGTTTATGCTTTTCTGCCAAGTTTATTCAGTCCTAGTCACAAAATAGAATAAACATTCTAGCACTGGCCATAAACTGTGTGACGTGTAGTTGTTGTGCACTGCAGAGTTGTAAGTTCTGAGCCTTAAATAGTAAAGGAGATTTCAGTTCCAAAAGGTGTGGCCATATTTTTAGTAAGGACTGGAATATAGCAGTTGCCTGAGGAAGAATTAGCTAAAAAATATTTGAGGTAGGCACAAGCCATATTTTAATTTTAGTAGAAGATGAGAATTCTGCACACATTCTCAGAAAATATAACATGCTAAACCACAGGATATCTGTCTAAAAGTCGTTGTTGTGTGGAGCGCTGGAAATGATTGCTAGAGCTTCAGATACCTGCCAGAAGGAACAGATGGGATAAGAACTCTTCTGACTCACAGTAGAAGAGCGAACATTTTTGCCACTACTCAACTGGGGCTCCAGCAAAGGGTGTGAATTTAAAAATTCTCTTGGACCTGTTTTGGACCTGTTTTAATTAAGTTGCTTCTTGGTTTGTTTTCTGAGATTGTCAGCTGTGTACAACTGCTGTGTTCAATGCACTTGTCACCATTGAAACCTGATGACTAATGGGAGGGGGGACCTTTGTGTGATTAGTAGAACTTGTAATTACTATAAACTTTATCTTGTTTAAACTGTTTTACTTGCCTGTATCAGCAAACAAATCTACAAAAAAAAAAAA
>PPHD01003899.1:16557-30050 GCA_002909625.1 Bambusicola thoracicus | reverse complement strand
TAGAGAGCAATAAAGTCTCCCCTGAGCCTCCTCTCTTCTCCAGGCTGAGCAATCCCAGCTCCTTCAGTCACCCCTCATACAGGCCTGTGCTCCAGACCCCTCGCCAGCTTTGTTGCCCTTCTTTGAACGTGCTCCAGAGCCTCAATGTCTTTCGCGCAGTGAAGTGCCCAAAATTAAACACAGCATTCGAGGTGCAACCACACCAGAGCTGAGTACAGGGGGACAATTACACCACTGTTCCTGCTGACAACACTGTTTCTGATACAAGCCAGGATGCCATTGGCATTCGTGGCCACCTGGGCACACTGCTAGCCCATGTTCAGTCGAGCATCAGTCAATACCCTCAGGTACATTTCCTCTTCACAGCCTTCCAGCCACTCTACCCCAAGCCTGTAGCATTGCCTGGGGTTGTGGCCAAAGTGCAAGACCCAGCATTTGGTTTTATTGAACCTCATCCCACTGGCTTCAGCCCAGCTATCCAGCCTGCCCAGCTCCCTCTTGTAGGGCCACGCTATCCCCAGGCAGATCAACATTTCCAGCCAACTTGGTGTCATCTGCAAACTTACTGAGGGTGCACTCAGTGCCTTCATCCAGGTCATCGATAAAGATACTGAAGAGGACAGGACCCAGCACAGACCCCTGGGGAAAACCACTCATGACTGGACACCAGCTGGATTTAACTCCGGTCACCACCACTCTCTGGGCCTGGCCCTCCAGCCAGTTCCTTACCCAGCCAAGAGTGTACCTGTCCAAGCCATGGTCCACCAGCTTCTCCAGGAAAATACTGTGGGAGACAGAGTCAAAGGCTTTGCTGAAGTCTAGGTAGACTACATCAATAGCCTTTCCCTCATCCACCAGATGGGTCACTAGATCATAGAAGGAGATCAGGTTGGTCAAGCGGGACCTGTCCTTTGTGAACCCATGCTGGCTAGGCCTGATTCCCTGGTTGTCCTGCACATGCTGCATGATTTCCCTTAAGACAATCTGCTCCATAACCTTCCCTAGCACCAAGGTCAGGCTAACAGGCCTGTAGTTCCCTGGATCCTCCTTACAACCCTTCTTGTAGATGGGAGTCATGCTGGCAAGCCTCCAGTCTTCTTGGACCACACCAGTCAACAAGGAACACTGGTAGATGACGGAAAGTGGATCGGCTATCATCTGCCAGTTCCCTCAGCACTCTTGGGTGAATCTCGTCTGGCTGCATGGACTTGCAGTAGTTCAGTTAGAATAGTAAGTCTCTGACTGTTTCCTCCTAAATCAAGTCTGCTCCCCACCCAAGACTACCAAGTCAGAGAGTGGACTACCCTGAGGATAAGTGTTCTTACTTTTAAAGACAGACATAAAGAAGGCATAGTTTATTCTTGTAGAAAAGTAACTTTTTTATCAATTTATAATTTCAATAGCAATATCATTCCTGAAGAATAAACACAGTGTGCTAATCACCATATAATTTCACATTTTCATATGTACCAGTGACTTTAAGTGGCATATACATTTATTTGATTTGTCTTTAATCAGAACTTCCCTGGGAAATATATTTGCATACTAGAAGTATAAATATCAAGCAGTTAGAGACCTGTGATTTTGTCAATAAGCTGTGCCTCAACTCCTTTTTAGCTAGGCTGCATAGCTGAAGAGAGATGACAACTGTCTTCAGAAGGTTATTAAAAGACCTTGCACAATCAACAAATATACAATTAGCAGAGTGGCATGGTTAGGCTGGTATGTTAGAGGTTGTATAAGTAGAAAGATTACTGTGGTTGAAAGAGATAATCAAAAATAAACGAAATGCTCACCTGTGTCATAGGCTCACAGTAAAAATTCCAAAGGGAGCAGTCTCCAGGAATAGATCCTTTCTCAGGGGCAGTCAGCCCTTAAATGGTGTCTAGGAAAGGTGCAGCCAGGCTCCACCCCTTCCAGTCATACAGGTGAATTGCCTTCACTTGTGCTCACACAACTGACTCAGTGCTTGCTTCAGACGATCAATCAGTCTTTCAGGCTGTGATTCAATATTTATCATACAAACCTAAGTATATCAAATATATTGGCTGAGGAGAAGATAAGATTTTATAAAGCAAATATCTTTTAAAAGTCCAAAAAGACTTTTTTTTTCTAGCTATTAACTCTTCTGGTATATAAGTATAGGGGATAATACTGTCTAGAAATGTAAAACCAGTCAGTGGTGGATTTTCAACAGTGGTGTTGAAAATGTGCAATTAACTTATTTTTGCTTAATTTCCATTTCTCTAACAGCAGGTGCCACTGAGCAACTCTAAAAGCTGCTCCATTTTCCCATTTAGATATCTAATAATGCAATAGAAATAAAGATTCTGGTAACTTACATTATGTTAAACATATCACTCCTTAAGTGCTCCATATTTAAAATAAAAAAATCTATTATTATACTTAGAATACATCATTCAATATTGCATAACACTTGGTCTTCTTAAACAATACTTTAACATTTAAGAAAGCATTCAGATGTTTAGATGACTGTTTGTTCATGTGTCCCTACAGTGAACAAGGCTGGACAGTGATACTCAAAGACTCTATCATGTATCTATGATTCTAGGATATGATTCCACGATATCCTAGAATATTGAGGATCACTATATCACACTAAAGATCAGTAACTTCTACACATATATAATAAATTTATAACAACTTTAAAACTGTGAAACAATTACAGTTTCCTAATTTTCCTTGTGAGGCAGTTCAAATGAAGTATTTTAATATGGAAATATTGATTAATATTTCATCACATATATGTGCAGTTTGTGATTAATAAATAACAGAATGGCTTACAGCAGTCTGCACTGGAAATTAAATAAATAGTATAATGAACATTGTTTGTAGAAAGTGCTCAGTATAAGGAAAATAATAAAATACATACCGTTAAAGAGCATATTTTTCAGATTTCTCATATTCAGTAAAGACAGATCCCTTGTAACTTCAAGACAGTGTCATGATAAGTTGATGTAAGGATAGAACACAGTTACCTTTAACCAGTTTCAGATCACCTAAGGAAGGTAATGGTCACAATTCAGTAATAAAGAAAGAATAGTTTACTCCTTTCAATGATCAGGGCTTGATAGAAGCTCCTAAAGGAGGCAAACTCCAAGAAGGGATACACCCCTTTCTGCTGCCAGCCCTGTTAGAGAGGGTCGGCCCCTGGGTCACACAAGTGAATTGCTTGCAACTATGCTCTCAGGGCTGGTCACATGCCTTCACTAGGTGCTCAGTCACTGGTTCAGGCCATGACCTAATGGTTCCCATTTTTGTATCCTCCTTTAAGAGGAAAGGAGGAATCTCTTGCAATTGATTATCTTCCTAGGGCAGAAACAGCTGCATGTCACAGCAACTGCCTGAAGAACTCACCTCAGCCTCGCCAGGAGGAAGCCCATCAGGTTGATTGCAGACTGACTGAAGTACACTTCTCCAACTTGTTCTTCTCATGCTGATAAGAGTAATATGGAAGTGCAAAGGAGACAGTATTTTATTTTCATTTTAACCCTGAGACTGTATTTCAGAAACATCTCTGTTGTACAGTCATGTAGCAAAGAGATTCAGCCAAATATTTACTCATTTCTAAGAGCATCATTGTAAAATAGAACATGACTTTCATGAACAAAGGATAAAGTATTTTATTGTGGATGATTCTCACTGTTCAAAGATCACCTCTCTGTTTTTCTTATTCTTTAGCAATACACTTCTATACATTATGATTTTGACAGCATTGCAAAGCTAAATAACACTAAGAACAATAACTCTTCCAAATCATGAGTGACAAACACACAAACAGAAAACAATAACCACAGATGCAGGAAAAACCTTTCTGCCAGAGCCAGGGATGCAACTTCACTGTTTTTATATTGTGACATTGTACATTCATTTTCACAACATACTTATACCTTAAGGAAGGAAAATCCCATTACAATCAGATCGGAGTCTCAATGTAAATTTCTGTTTTGGATTACTGTTAAGACATTTTCAAAATGTCTTCAATTATACAGATGTTTGAGGGAAGACTTCTCTAGAAAAGTAGCGTGCAAGAAAGCCCAGCTGAAGTGCCATTACACTAATGCATGTAGCACAGGAAACAAGCAGGAGGAGTTGGAAACCATGATGTGCTTGGAAAATTATGATCTGGTTGCTATCACAGAAAAGTGGCGGGATGAATCTCATGACTGGCATACTGTGACTGAGGACTACAGGCTCTTCAAAAGGGACAGACAGGGTAAGGGGAGTTGCCCTCTATTCTAGGGAGAGGATAGGTTGCAGAAAACTGTATCTGAGAAACAGCCACAACCAAGTTGAGAACTTATGTGTTAAAACTGGAGACCGGTCCAGTAAAGGGCAGGGGGAGCCTGTTGACAAGGCCTTCTTGCTTCAACTGTGGGAGATGTTGTGCTCACAGGCTCTGGTCCTGATGGGGGATTTCAATCACCCAGATATCTGCTGGGATAGCAGCACAGCAGGTGGCAGACAATCCAGGAGATTCCTGGAGTCTCCTGAGGATAACTTCCTGGTCCAGGTATTAGACAGACCAACCTGAGATGAAGCCTTATGCAACATGGTGCTCACCAGTGAGGAGGAGAGCATTAGAGAGAGTAAGGTTGGAGGCAGCCTGGGCTGTAGTGACCATGCCCCGGTGAAGTTTGTGATCTTGAGAAGTGCAGGCCTGGCCAAAAGTAGAGTCAGGACCCTGAAATTCAGGAGAGCAAACTTGCAGCTGCTCAAGGAACTGCTGGGTGGAATCCCATGGGAAATTGTTCTTAAGGGCACAGGAACAGAACAGAGTTGACAGCTCTTTAAGAACAGCCTTCTGTGAGCACAAGAGCTCTCCATCCCCCAGCAGAAGAAATCAAGAAATCAAGCAAAGGAGGTGGGTGATTGGTATAGCCGAGCAAGGAGCTACAGCCTAAACTGAAGGAAAAGAGGGAAACGTACAGGAAGTGGAAACAGGGTTGTGTAGCCTGGGAATAACACAGGGCCATCATCCATGTGTCTAGAGGTAAGATCAGGAAGGCAAAGGGGTGTGGAAAATAAACACCAAGAGGTTCTACAGGCACATATACAGGAGGAAACAGATCGAGGAGAGCATTCCCCCACTGATAAATGAGAACAGAGAACTCCTCAGACATGGGGAAAAAAGCTGAAGTACTCAATAAGCGCTTTGCCTCAATTTTCACTAGTGGTCAGGCTCTCCATACCTGCCAGGACCATAAACTTCTAATTGTGGGTGAGAGGAGCAGATTTCATCTCACTGTAACAGTGGAATGAGTCCAAGACCTTCTCATGAAACTGAACGTATATAAGCCCATGGGGCTGGATGATATGAATCCCAGGGTTTTGAGAGAGATGGCTGATGTGGTTGCTGAGCTGCTCTCCATTATATTTGATAAAATCACTGCTGTCATGTGATATCCAGTGACAGGCAAAAGGGAAACATTACTCCCATTTTTAAGAAAGGGAGGAAGGGTGACCTGGGGAACTACAGGCCAGTGAGTCTCAACTCTGTGCCTGGAAAGATCACGGAGCAAATACTCCTGGTTACCATGTTAAGGCACATACGAGATGAAGAGGTGATTTGAGACAGCCAGCATGGCTTCACCATGGGCATATCATGCCTGCCCAATTTTGTGGCCTTCTATGATGGAGTGATGGAAGATCTCCTTGAGATCAGCCCTCTGGAGAAGGACTTGGAGGTCCTGGAGGATGAGAAGCTGGACATGAGCCAGTGGTACATGCTTGCAGTCTGGAAGGCCGACTGTATTCTGGGCTGCATTAAAAAGGGTATGGTGAGCAGGGAGAGGGAGTTGATTGTCCCCCTCCACTCAGCTCTTGTGAGGTCCTATCTGGAGTACTGCATCCAGGCCTGGGGCCCCCAGCATAGGAAAGATGTGGAGCTCCTGGGACAGGTCCAGAGGAGTGCAACTAAAGTGATCAGAGTACTGGAGCACCTCTCCTATGAAAAAAGGTTGAGGGAACTGGCCTTGTTTAGCTTGGAGAAAAGAAGGCTCTGGGGAGACCTTAGTGTTGCCTTCCGGTACTTGAAAGGAGCATATAAAACAGGAGGGGGAATGACTGTCTACATGGGTGGATAGAAATAGGACAAGGGGGAAATGGTCTTAAACAGAGACAGGGGAGGTTTAGGTTACATACTGGCAGAAAGTTTTTCCACACAGAGGGTGGTGACACATTGGAAAAGGTTGCCCAGAGAGGTTGTGCCAAGGAAATGGGGAAGATGAGTGAATTCACTGTCACTCCCACGCTAGCTTCCTGACTTCAAGAAAATTGCCAGCTTTTCTTTCTTACAGCCTTCAGGTAATCCAAAGTAGATATTGAAGGATATCTGTCTAATAGAAGAATGAAATAAACCTTTCTGAAAGGAGTTCTGTAAGAGATGTTACGAAATAATTCCCAATGTTTTCTAGTACTGAAAATTCAGTTCTGTGCTGATCAGAGAAACATTAAGTAATTGACAATGCCAGAAAGATACAGAGTTTTATTGTTGCTTATTTTTTTCCCCCTATTCTCTCCTTGTGCCCAGCAGTACAGTCGTGGCTTAAACCTTGCTATTCCTGTCCATTTGACTCATTTCTCTTTAAGCATACATACAGGAATTAAAAATATACCTCTAAGTTTTTTCATTTTACAACAGCTGCTTAACAGCCTAAAATAAATACAAACACCTTCCAGGAAGAATTAATTTTCTCTCAGCACAGCCAAAGCTGAGAAGCCTGGGGTCTGGGTTTTAGATTTCAGCTATGCTTAGAAGCCTGAAAATATTGTTACAATTGTTACAGAAAAAGTAAGCTTGCCTACTTGCAAAGTGTTCCTTTGCTTTCTTATTAGTTGGTGAAATAAGCATCAGATAAAGCCATAATAGCAAGTGCAAAGCAAAGCAAAACAAAAAAACACCAACTTGTGTATCACCTTAAATCAAGAACTGCAAATCAAGAACTGCAGTACTGTGAAGCTCAATGTTAATGTGGTAAAGTTCATCACAAAGAAAAATTACACTTGGTTTATTTTAGTTGTAATACTTAAACAAAAGAAGCAGTGTACATTTTGAAGTTTCATATGAACAAGTGTTTTAAAAAGATCTGCAAGTTCACTGAACATCAACTCTAACTTAAGTATAAAATGATGGTCTCCTGTGATAGATAGCTGATGATCAGGAATTTAATCAGTGTCAATTAAGAGCATATTCTAGTAGTTTAAGGCAAAACATTGTCCACTGTGTTTTGTGTCCCAAGATTCTAGGGAGGAAACTAATACAGAAGTGCTGCTCAGTTTAAAGAACATTTCTGTTCCCACTGATTCCTGTGCACACAATTACAATAAATGAAATAGTTTTCAATAATTTTCAAACAGCTTTAATATCTTTGTGCTTGAACACTCAGATGCAGGAGACAATGCCAGATTTGCATTTGTCTTAAAATCATATTTCATCTGAAGTCTGATGTAGCTGGCTTGCAATGAAACGTACAATGCTTCACAGAAAACTACTAGCAATTGGCTATAGTCCAACTTCAGACTAGCAGAACTGGCAGAGGTTGCTCATGCTTGAGATCTAGATGAGAGTTTATAACATCTGCTTGGGTTTCTTTAAATAAAAAAAGCTATTCCTCTAACTTTGATTGTGCCTATGCTTTAGAAGTTTACTTCTGTTCTAGGTTGAGCTACTATACGGCATCAAGGAACTGTAAGAAACTATTCCTCAAGTCTTTTGCCAAAACTTCTATATTTCCAAATACCTAAAAATGTGAACACTGTTTTTAGTGCATAAGGGCATAAAGGTCAAAAAACAACTCAGAACGAATAATTTCATACCTCTGCAGAAGAGACAAGAACAGCTCAAAGACCACTCCTTTTGTAGATCAGGCTGAGTGCAATTGCCAAGGCCCGAGCAATCAGTTACAAGAACCTCTAAGTTAATGTTTTCTAAATGCAGTTTTACAACTGGAAAACAAAAGCAGATAAGGAAAATTAGTAGTAAAAATAAAGCTTATAATATAGCACTTCCCAAGAATAAAAACTTCAATGTACAGCGACTATCAGGATTTACTGGATAACAACTTCAAAATTTTCTACCTAAAGATAAAAAATAAAGGGAAAATTGAATGATTACATTTATTTTAAACAGGTAGTGTTATTAAGAATCAAGCTTAATTCCTGGTACTTTACAGACAAATTTTATGAAACGGCTGATTGAAACAGAACACCTGAAGCGTGATGTGGAGCAAATTGTCACTTTAGATTCAGGATGGGATATGTCACTACTGCCATCACACTGATGGTTAAGCCACTCTAGAAAACTGATGGCCCCTCTGGAGGGTGGTGAAGCATTAATTGGCAAATTAAGACAATCCGACACTAGAAGCATTAAAGATACATTGCTATTCTATATATGCATTATTGGTGTCTATAAGGAAATGGACAAAAAGAGGTATAAAAGGCAAAAAGGCACACTGTTAGAGAGTTAGGAGCAACTCAAATTATTTTCTGATGTGTCTACAACTGTATCCCAGCAGAGAAAGTGATTTGTACTTTTAAGGATATTGTTTAATTAAAGAAGTAACTTCATCCCTGAGGATTATCTAATGCCTCAGCTACATTCCACCCCATGAAACCAATCAGATGAAAAGGCCAGCACTAGGTAGAACTAGTATTACGTAGTGAATGTTATAGGTACATTTAAAGCTATTCACATTCCTGACTCTGCAGAAAAGACTAATTAGAAGAATTAGACTAAGAATGAAGCCTGTTGGCTATGATGAAAATAAAGACTGATTGCTCACACTACTGTAGCCAACACACTCCAGGCTTGCTAGCTCAGTTCAGCCAAACAGAGGCTCCATTTCAGAAAGAAAAGAGGCATGAATAGCAAGTATAAAATTCTGATAAAATTAAAAAATGGGTGCCTGCACCAGAAATTGAGCTGCCTTTCTCTTAACAGTAAAGAAAAAGGAATGCTGTTATCCCAACTCATATGAGCAAAAATTATGCCATATTCCTTTTCTTTTGTTTAAACAAACAAAAAAATTAAGAGGTACAGCACTGTAGCCCATGGTAATTTTTTAAGTGAAAAGAGAGTTTTTCCCCTTCAAGAGTATCCATATTCTGTTTCAAATTTGTGTTAAACAGCTACTAAACTTTCACTGGAGTAACCTTACTGGGAGAGAGGGAGAGAGGGATTTGCATCCTGATAGTTAGTAATGACGTCAAACTCCTGAAACAAAGATTAATTTTTATTTGAAACATCTGGGAATATATTAAGTAGAAGGCCATTGCTATCCAACACAAACCATGTCAGCTGGTAAAGCTCCCAGAAGAAGAAAGAAATTAAAAAACAATAAAAGGAAGATCTACGCTGTTCTTTTTTTTAATGGGGAAAAAAAAAATAAGATCACTTTCTAGGTTGCTTGTATAGCTACAGGTAGCTAGCAAGTGTGCTCGAAAGTAAAACAAATGGTCAGTCGACAGAGCTTCACTGAGATGCACAGCACAAACCGGGAAATGCCAGGACAGTCCGCTTAGAGCCTGTGTCCTATTTCAGTTCTATTATAAATGACATGGTAGTATTAAGGAAGGCACTTCCAGCTCTTAGGGTCGCATTATAAGGTAGTGAACAATTACTTACTGAACACAGGCAAACAAAAAGTCTTTCACTATGCTAGTACAGTATTCATCAAAGACATCTGGAAGAGCTAGGAATCAGAACACTTCCACTTCATCATAAGCTTTACACAAACTATTGCGACTTGATTCTAATCTAAGGGTACCAAACTCCATAAATTATTTATGGTTGCCTTTTGAAGTGATCTTGCCTACAACATTAAACCAGAATATATGAATTTAATTTACTCAGTGTTTCATTATTATTGAAGCTTTAATAACTAGGAAGATAAATGTTCTATTAAAAGGTAACTTTTCCAGTGCTGCGTATAGTTTCAAGCACAAAAAACTCAACCAACCAACCAAATAAAACACATTCTTTAGGGTTTAAGTAGTATTAAGTATCCTTTTTAAAAGGAAATTTTACTAATTTATATATTTACTACAATGAAAAATCAGCACTTCCAGTTTGTCATCACTACAGCATTCAACATTATGAAGTGTTTCAAAATCTTGAGTTTAATACTCTCTACCACACTATACTTTCTACAACCAAGATGTCTTTTGCAGAGACATCCTAGAAAGTTACAGTTATCTCCTATCCACCCCAAAACCAAAGATAACCAAGCAATCTGGGATTAGCAAGCAAAAACTAATGCATTAACCCAGCATGCTAGAAACTTAATTCCAAGAGGATTCATTTACGGTATTGTAGTGGAATTCCAAGGTCACAGGCTGAACCAATACATGATCACATGACTACCTGGAGCAGGGGAGTGCATACAATCTGAATCTGTGCAGGTTGCCCTTCCGCCCGCCCTCTCCTGCTGTGTAGAAGTACAAACCAGAGGCAGCTGCATTCCTCAGCTCATCCCTTCCTCTAAGCTGTTACTGGGAGGGGTGAGTTAATTTCTCTTTAATATCTTTCCTTATAGCACCTGTTTCTCAAATAAAGGCTCTGTCATCGCCTTTGTTTGCACCACACATAAATATATTAAGATACAGATTAATATATATTTGAATACATATAAAAGCATATAACAGATTTTATTTATTATTCTATACATGCATATGTATATAAAAGCATTAAAATCAACAGGATTGCCAAGAGGAACAAAAGAGCCAGTACCCCATTGTAACATGATGGAAAGCACAGAAACAATAGCAGAGTAGCAAAACTCCTCGCTACAACTGAGGGCTTGTTCAAATGCAGCAGTTGCAAACAGAAACAAAGAAGCAACATATCAACAGAAGGCCTCAGACATGCAAGGATCTCCAAGAAGATACCCTTGCCTCCATTGCCAACCCATAAATGAGGTCTGGGAAAGGGTGGACCCTGGCTCCACCCCTGCTGGTCACTCAGGTTCATTGCTAGCACCTGAGCTCCCCTGGTTTGGCCCTGTCATCCCACAGGTGCTCAATCACTGCTTCAGGCCATGACTTAGCATTTCCACTACTGAAGTTAAGACTGAGATGCTGGTAAAGGATTACCAGCAGGAATGTAATGATATTATACATAATAAAGACTGCGTGAGATCAACACATGCTATTAATATGAATAGGAAGTTTATAATAACTCAAATACTTCCAGTGGAAGACAGCGTCAGCATTTAAATGACCTTTTTTGAGTTTTCCTGTGGTTATTTCTTGCCATTTGAGGGTACAGTGGTCACAAAACAGTCTCCCTCCTTAATTTGCCTGTATTGCTAGTGAATAGTCTAACCACAGCCCAGGAAAAGGTGAAATTAAATCAACTTTTGATATCAATAGGAAAAGAAATGCATATACTGAGATCCAATTACAAAAATTAAAGCAAATGGTTAAGAACTTCTCAAGTCTTTGTATACAGGTGTGCTTTCTTTCTCTCCCATTTGCTATTTTCAACTCCTGAATATCCTTTCAACCAGGATCCAGCATGCATTTATTTTGGGTGCCGTACTTCTCCATGTCAATCAGTTTCTTTGCCTACCACAGGAACATTGATGATTGTCAGTGAATAACCGAGTTCCAGTTCTTCTTGTAGTGACAGTGTTTACATAGCATCATTATATAAATGCTTATATTTAAGAAAAAAAAAAAAGAGGAAGAAAAGAGAAAGATACTTCTATTGACTTGCTAAGTGTCTCTAAAACAGTAATAGATAATAAAAAGACTATCCATAAAGCCAAGAAGCCAACTGCATCCTGGGCTGTATTAATAGGGACACATTCAGCAGAAACAGGGAGAGGATTCCCCCTATCTACTTGAACTCACTAGTCCACATCTGGAACAGTGTCCAATTTTGTCCACCACTCCAAAAAAAGTCAAGAATGAGTGAGAGAAAAGGGAAGATGAGAGGCAACAGATACGTGCACGAGAGATTCACATCAGGTAGGAGGAGAAGATTTTTTCCCATGAGGTAGGCAGTTGAAGAGGCTGACCACCCTTGGCTGTTCTCCACTGCCAAATGGATAAAGCCCTGAACACAGCGGTTTGATCTCACATCTGCCCCTGCTATGAGCTGAAGACTGGTCTGGAGATTGCCCAGGTCTCTTCCAACTTGATTTATCCGATACTTAGTAAAATAGACGCTTGGGTTTACTTCCAAATTTGATTTTGCTGTAGACTATGAGAAACATGGGGCACATAAATAGCCATTCAAACACTGTAGATGGAAAGGAAAAACTCTCCGATAAATTCTGACTGAGAAAATAGTCATACCATGTGCTAAATACACCTTTACAAATAACTTCCAAAATAAATAGTGCACAAATATTTTGTATTTACTCAATAAATTACCAAAAAAAAAAAAAGAAAAGAAAGAAAATGATCAATTTTGAAAGCATTGCATCAATTTTATGAACAAAACAAATAGAAGAAAATGAAACGTGTTCACAAGACAAAGTAATTAGAAAAGGTAAAAAACTCATAGACAAGAAATATTAGACAGTGTACGGCACATCAGATGGCATCATTAAAAACTGAATAGAAAGAAAAGGAATCCTTTTACCTAAGCGTTATGTTTTCTCACCTATATTTATATGTAATCAGAAAGTGCTGGCATTTTCTACACATTATTTAAAGAAAATAAAATTGACTCAGTTCCTGACTTTTGGAAGAAATAGTAAAATATAATGTTACATGGTGATTCTTTCGGCTTCTTCCTGCATGATGTTTCTGGATAAACATCAAGGAGCAGAAGGAGCAGAACAAACAGTAGTATGCTTTTTGGCCTCATGTATTTAAATTTTATTTAGGATACAAAACATACAGTGATTATTTTCATTTTACATGTGCTATTTTCTTCTCCCATCTCTTTAATTTTACTACTCTAATTGTCTCAAAAATACAGTTAGGAAAATGGATTTTCAACTATTATTGCATACCATGACTGTAAGAAAAGCATCATACTGAAAGACAGACATTTGGAAAGAGTACCCATAATGCTTGTTTGCCTTTAACCGTAATGTACAGGCACGGAATGAAAAAATTGTTTCATTTATTATGAGACAAGACACCTTCTTAAAAGCCAAGGGGAATAAACAAACCCCTCATGCTTCTATTCTAAGAAAGAAAAAAATTGTATCAGTAAAAATATTAATGAGATTGCTAAGCTTGTTTTAGCGCTGCATAAGAGCTCTCATGTGAACTCCATTATTGCTGCTCCACTGAGATTTGGACATGGGGCCACAAAAAAAGCAATTAGACCCTAACTGTGTTTCAGAAAGGCACGTAGAGCCACACACCAAAACTCCTACTTTAAATGTCTCCCTGGTGTTGTTAAAACTTGGCAGTTGAAACTGAGAAATATGTTACAGTTAGCATTATCTTAAGCTACCAGCATTACTATGAGATTCTTAAGGTGAATGGAAAAGGTACTACTGCTGAAA